>CAOKZL010003816.1:0-67660 GCA_948472985.1 Iguana delicatissima | reverse complement strand
AGTGGGCCACAGCAAAGACTGTGCCCCCATGCTTCCTCCTTCCCTTCTTTCCCTCTGGCATGACTATGAGAAATTTACAGATTTTAGGTGTTCTGCTTTTTAATAAATTCAACTCCGGCATGTTGTGTCATCCAAATCTGATAAACTGTTGTTTATCTTAACTGATAAACCAATTACAAATCATGGGTTAAGATGCGGATTTTATTCAAGAAATCCTAGTCATGGTTAATTCAGGGTTCTGACCATGCTAAACTATGACAGTTCACACAGATCAGAAAAGAACCTTTCTGAATTCCCCATGACTGAACTCCTCCTCACATCTGCACTGGAGAATGGGAGGGGAAGGGAATTGCACAAGCCCAGCATTTGCTGTAGCTGCATTTAGAGTGACATCCAGATGTGGACACTCCCTGTAGCTGCTGTTTCCAAGTTGCCATAGTTGGCTGCTGCAAGCCACAGCTCCCTCCTCTTTTCAGTAAGTCCCCAGAATGAGAAAAAAAAGTTCAAAGGGGCAGGGTAGATGGCACCTGTGCACTCAGTGTCTCCAAAGGGCTTTCCACTCTCGGAAATGCCATCAGGGGCACTCCTCGCTGTTCATCAGGCTTTGACTTAGAAGGAGTTCCATGCGTTCCTTTGAAGTTGTGAACCACACATATTCCCTGTCGAACAGAGAAGTAAGAAAAGGGGAAGAGAAAGGAGAACATGGTCATCATCACCACCATCTCAATCTCCATCATCACTAGAACAATCTTAGGCCGGGATTCTTTCCTTAGTTCCAAGAAGAGTATGCTCTTTGAATCAGCTATTGAATGGTGAATCTACACCAGTTAAATCTCTCTTATTCAATGGCTTTGTTCTAATTGTGGCTATGAACTGAATTCAGGCCATAAAGTCTGTGTCTTAGAAGATGATAGTTACAACTTTCACTGAAGCTCTCATGCCAATCTCTCCTTCTTAGCTGGCCTAACTTGTGAGGTTCTTGTGAGGATAAACTGGGAAGAAGGAGAGCCATGAAAGTCACCTTGAGCCCCTTAGAGTAAAGGTGGGATATAAATGTAACAATTAAATAAACAAAAAAACCTTCTCAAATATTCATTTATTCTAGGTGGTCACTACATGAATTATTCTGCCTAGTAGTTAGTCTTAGCACACGCTATACTACTGCTGTGGGATGCCTCGGTGAGATGGGAGACTGTCTTTCTTTTTTCTTTAAATACTCTTTCTTGAGAAAGAGTCACTGGTTGCAGTCTAGGTAGCAAAGGTATAGAAGATTGATTTTCAGTGAGAGAAAGGAATTAGTGCAAGCCATTCTACCTACCAGAAACAAAGCAACTGCACTCCCCAAGAGGAAGCCTGCAATGACATCCGAACAGTGGTTTCGATATTCAGAAACTCGGTTGAGTCCAGTAAGGAACGCAGCGCAAAGAGTCCCCAGGCACAGTACTGGCTTGGCAAGCCGACTGCTTTTTGTCTTGATTGTGCTGGTGATATACATCTGAAACACATCCAAAACAGTTCACTCTCAGAGACTCCAGATGAGCCTTCTCACTTCAAGCTCTGATCATCCCCTACTCACTTCACCTATGAACTACCGTTCTGAACTACTGTTCCACACAGCTGTAAGAGGCAGTCATTCAATGTAGCCTTAACACTTTCATTAAACCATGGAACAGAAGATTAGAGCTATTGTCTTCATCTTCTCTTACTGTATGATATTGAAACTAAATGGTACTTCCTGTTTCAGGTAATTCAACTAACATAAACAGAGTTTATGTAACATTGAATAGATCACTTCAGTGGGTGGTTTCATGTGATGAACAGTAGCTTCACACAAGGCATCGCAGACATTCCCAAGATTGCAAAGCAATTTTGCAGAGCCATTGAGACTAATTAAGAGAAAGAAATTGATAGCATAGGCTTTCATAGACGTAAGGCTACCTCATCATATTCCTTGTCTAGAACAGAACCTTATAGCTTTGAATGAGCTGGTTGCGTGTGTGAATAGCAATAGAAATGCAAAACTTGTGGTATGGTGATGAAGTAATAAGTTCAGTTATAACAATGGTTGTGAGGGAAACAAAGACAGGAGAAAGATGCTGACTAAAGCCAAGATGAGTAGATAACCAGATGAATGGTGGAAGGATTTACTGGAATATAGCGTGATGCTTGCTGGGAATCAGGAGATGTGATAAACTGGCCAAGAGAGTTCTCAAGAGGCTGGGGTGTTAACTAGTGTTATAATATGTGTAGTGTGCCAGAAAAACTTTGTCTCTGTTCAATCCCCTGTCACTGGACTGGAGTTAACACATACTATATTCCAGTTCTGCTGTTTTTCTTTCTAATCTTCCTTTGTAGCTTTTTGTTCAAGGACTGCTCTTCTGAAGTCCAAGATGGAATGCCCAGGATGACTGCTGTTCTTCAACTTCCCAACTGTATTAGGCCAGCACAATGGTTACCTCCCAAAATATTCAAGCTTTCAGGAGCTGGAAATCTCTTCATCAAGCAACATGTTACAAAAAGCAAGTTGGGTGAGAGGAGAGAAGGGCAGAAAGAGCGATAGAGACAGCTGGCAGTTCTTTTCTTGTTGTCAGTTCAGCTGCCTTAGCATGTTAATGCATGAAATGGCTCATCTGCAGAACCATTCGCAGTGGCCTGAAAATAATCTCATTACATTGATTGATGGTGACCCTATGAATGAGAGATTTCCAAGACCCGCAGTCATTAAGTGCCTCAGTTGTTCTGCTCAGGTCTTGCAAAGTCAGGGCCATGGCTTCCTTGATTGAATCCATCCATCTCTAATGTGTTCTTCTTTTCCTGCTCTTCTGCATTGCTGTCTTTTTCCAATGAATCATGTAGTCTCATGATACCTCCAAAGTACAATAGCCTCAGTACAAAGTACAAAGTACAATAGCCTCAGTTTAGTCATGTTAGTTTCTAGTATGAGTTCAGGCTTAATTTCCTCTTGGACCCACATATTGGTCTCTTTTGGCAGTCCATGATTTCTGTAGAATTACAAAACTGGAGGCCTTACAAAACCATCACGACTGGTAGCCACTGATAGCCTTATCCTACATGAAATATCAACATAATTGCAAAGGAGAGAGAACTACTGTGGACAAAAATCCAGTAGAAAATTCTGAGATGTCCCATATGGAAACACATTTTGTGTCCTATACCCCATTCCTTTCAAAGGGATATTGTATATGTGAAGCCCCAGGGGACTGTGATCTTTGTGGTTGCTGCTTCTTCCAGGAGTTCCAGCCTGCTGCCTTAGTGAAAATATAATCTTAGCAGAGCATACTTTTCAACATAAGTATCATGATAAAACACTGCTTTATTCTGAGCTACAATATTGGTTTATGTAGCCCAGTACAGTCTACTCTTATTAGCAACAGTTCTCCAGAGGAAGGTCATACTTGCATTGTTCTATTAAATATGGTGGCTGGAATCCTGTTAGGAAATTCCAGTGGTGTAAGTTAGACATATGACATTAATCTAACTTTGATTATCATTGCATAGGTCAGAATCCTGATCCTACCATGCAATAAACAAATTTCCCCAAACTCACATTGTAAGCAGTGCACTCCCACCCACTCCCCACAAGACAGCCATTTCTATTTTGTGGTGAAGTGGGGAGATAAGCATAGATGCATCCAGCCTGTATCTGAGTGAGTTCCATGAACATCATCTCCAAAGAACTCACTAGGACCCCTGGAGGTCTCTGCAGATGCCTGTGGTAGAGATCTGCTGAAATGAATTGGATTTGTTACTCACAACTAACTGGAATCCTACTAATTTACATGAGTCTATAGTAGATAGGATGAATATTGGCTTTATCTCAATTCAAATAACATACACACGGGGGCAAAATATACCAAGCAGCAAAACTGAATCACAGAAGCATCCAGATTTCAGCAACAGACTGAAGCTTTTACTAGACAGCTTCTTATCAATAGCTGCTAAACATCTAGGAATGGTCTTACATGGTTTAATATGTGAAAGAAAATTGATATATGCTCCAAAGGAGTAGCTGCATTCATACAAGCTGTTTCCCATTCTTCTATGTCCTGCGTGTTTTCCTGCTTTTAGCCTGATAAGCAAATTAAATTACTCAACAGGGGAGTCAGACATGTACAAGAAGACAGTGAAGTGTTTACTCTTCAAACTCAGTAGGGGTGCTTTTATTGTCTTATGGGGCAATGAAAATTATCAGTTTGCTCATGCAGCAATGTCAGTCCTAGTGTGATAACTGCTTTTTCCACACCATGGAGTTCATTTGTCCTTCTCGGGGGAAAAAGGTGAACGAGGAGCAGGATGAGGAAACAAGCTGTTTGCAAAGTGAATCTGTTTACTGTCATGAAGCTGGAGAGGGGGAAGGACGTGGCAATTGGGTACTCCCAGGAACTCCAGAGACAATACAATTAAACCTAAGAAGAATAAAGATGGATTAGGTGCAACAGAGCAGCCAATGTTAGAGATTCCCAAGAACATCAGAACCAAGAATTTTTCTGAAGACCTTTAGATCACAACTGCTCTTTAACAGAAGAGATTTCAGCTCAGTTTCACACTAAAGGTTTTGCAAGATCAGTAGAAAAATCTATAATACACTCTTGAATGGAGTTTGGAATCAACCTGTTTATTAATTTGTTAAATTTGTTGTTATTGCGTGCCTTCAAGTTGTTTCTGACTTATAATGACCCTAAGGAGAACCTACCAAGGGGTTTTCTGGAGCTGAGAATGTATCATGTGCCCTAGGTCAACCAGTCAGTTTCCGTGGTTAAGGGGGGAATCAAATCTGGTTTCCAGGGTCATAGGCCAATGCTCAAGCCGCTACACCATGTTGGCTCAGTATTTAAGTTTATAGGCACAAAAAGAACCACTTTGAAATGGCCAGTAACAAAATGTTTTCTTCTAAGATAAACTGTAACAATTTATCAAACTGTGACAACATTTATCATCATTGAACTAATTTTCAGACTGAATCCTCTAAGCTCTGCTCTTTCAAAACAAAACAAAAAAACAAAACACAAGTCCTGTGACAATTATGATTATTAGTGCATCAGTTTAGATCCGGCTGTGATGAAGGGTTGCCTCTGTTCCATGTCCCATCCTGTGCAAGTCTGATGATACACAGGGGAAAAAAAGTAACTGAAATAGGGTAAGTAGAACTGGAGATGTTCACAACTTGGAGAAGTTACATTTTTGGACTACACCTTCCTGAATCTCTTAACCACTGGCCATGCTGACTGAGGGAGGGCATAATTGGATAAATATAGCAGTTTTTCAAGCACTTACAGATACTAGCTGAATTCCATAGTACAGTAGGGAAGGTGCAAATAGATGTCTGAATCTGGAAGTTGGAGGGCATGGAGGTAAAGAAAACCAATATACAGAAATTAGAAACTCAGGGAAATGGGGGCCCAAGTCTCAAAGCCGATGATAACTAGAATGTCTGCCTAAATCTGCTGGGAGTAGTAAATGCCGTATATCTTGGTGATTCTCCCTCCCTCCCCTTCCACTTTACCTTGTCACTGAGAGGCTTATAGGAAGGGCAGAGTGCCTGAAGCTTGACAGAAGCACACAGAAACAAAGTTGGATGGTGGCTCAGGGTGATTCAGCTCAGGGGACAAGCATTCCTTTTAGAACAAAGATGCCAACTTTCTCTTTAAAAGGAACATTTCTAGTTCTCATTGTCAGAGAAAATGTTCTGAAAATAGGGGAGCAGCTTATGCCTGCAACAAAGGAAATGTCTTGGGGGGACAGTTTGAGGTGGGATTGTCACAGGTGGTGGTTAGCTGTGTGGGATTGCTGCAGATTCCACCTCCTGTCAATCCTAGCCTGTATAACCAATGGTAGAGGGATGGGAATTAAGACTCCTGTTACCAGGCTGTACATCCCCACTCTTTGATATGGTTTAATTGGCAAATATGACTTAATTGGCATGAAATATAAACTATATCCTACTATGTCTAAGGAGCTGGCTGGTAAAGAAGAACTGACTGCACACATGTATTGCAAAATTAGGTCAGACCAAAACCTCGGGGCATGGTTAGGTCGTAGTCAGGGAGACTCCAGTGATAATGAACTTACAATAACTGAACCCAGAAATAATAGAATTAGGAATATTTCCACAGGACAACTGACTTGGTGGTCTCTGAGCATCAAAACTTCCCTTTTGTCTCCTACACCTGGCCTGACCTTTAAGGAGCTATCATGATTCCCATCAATCTTTTGTCACCGAATGCTAAGACCATTAGTCCATTCCAGACCTTATTGTCCATGCTACAAGAGACCCATTAACAGTGTAATGCTCCAGGAAGAAATAGAGTATTTAAACCACAACTCTGGATTAGCAGTACACTGGTTGCTGGTCATCACTCTACTGCTCTGACTCCTGTTTGTGTACTGTCCTTGGACTGCTAGTCTAAGTCACGTTGCTTCATTTCTTCTCTACTGGATTGGTAAATATTTCCCACTTTGCCCTAAATTCTTGCTATCCAACTTTTCCTCCCTTTTCCTTCAATTAGCCTTGTGTGTGTTTGTGAGGTTGCTTGGATCTTGTTTGTGTGATTGTTAATTCCCCAATAAAACATCTCTGGCTGGTGTTCCTGCATTAATACTGCTATACACAGGTGTTAAAGATCTCCTCAGCTTACCCATCCTCTTGCAGGCCTCCCTTTTGAGCTAATATTCCCCACTGTTTCAAGGAGGCATTGGCATCACAAGTGGACCCCTGAGTCACCCATGTTTTAGGATAACAGTCCAACCAAATCTGGTGGCCCACAAGTTGCCAAACCCTATTTTCACAGGAAAAATTCTCTACAGGACCCAAGGACTATAAATCCTAGGCAAAAGCTGTATTTATCTCATCTTGACATGTTCCAGAAAGAAGTGCTTACATGACAGGTGATTATATATTTCAGTGTTAAAAGAAGGAGGAGGTCTGCAGAGTATTCAGAAAGATAAAACAAAAAATGGAGAACATAATGGCTAATGGCAGAACTTCTGTACTTACTGTAGCATATAAGGCTGAATAAATGCTTAAAGCAGCATGTTTGGATGGAAAGGATCTCCTCGCCTTCTCAATCACATCCTGGTCACCAGTGCAGATATTCCCATTGTTAACAAACTGATGATGAGCCCGGCAGTCGCTTCCAGTATAGTTGGGTTTACACACAGTCAGGAAATAGGGTGCCAAATTTCCCGTCACAACCTGGCCAGCATTTACAAATATGTCTGTGGCAAAAAGGCCAAATGCAAATACACCTGTGGCAAGAGAAAGGTTAAAAGAAAACAGTAAGAAAACCGAGGTCACTATGGATGATGTTTGGAACATAAGAAAAATGGCAGAAAGGGGAATGGTAATCTAAATGTGTTTCCCTTCCCCAACACCACTAGAATGCATACACAAATTGGAAATCTTGCTGTGGGACTGGAAAAGGAAGAAGCATGCAACACTTCAGCTCTGTCTCCCTGGGAGAAAATCTTTGCAATAATTCTTGCACTGCAAGAAGAACATGGCTGATTTTCACAGGAATCTAGGAAGCTGCCTTACATCAGGCAATAAGTCCATCTAGCTTTCCATTAGTCCTTGCCAGCATCATTCAGTGGGGATGATGGGAGTTGCAGTCCAACAACATCCAGAGGACAGTCTAATATCAGCTGGAGGATTTCTCTATCTCAGGCTTTAGTGCATGGTGGAAAAGTTGACCCTCCAGATGCTCATCATCCTTCTCAATTGGCTATGGTGGCTGGGGCTAGTAGGAGTCTGGCAACGTATGAAGGACCTTATATCCTTATATCTCTTTTAGTATCTCACTGCTCAATCCCCTCATCACCCCAGCGGTAAAGGAATGTAAAAAACAAACAAAAAACAACTGGGTGGGGAGTGGACAGGAACAAGCAGAAAGAAACATGGCAATACTATCACTCCCACACTATTTTGGTATTTGAACTAGATTTGCTTCTTCCCATTTTATTTATGCATTTCTTTGTTACCAGATGGCAGTGATTAGATCAAAATGAAGCAGCAATTACTCTTCCAGAAACATGAGAATGTTCTGTTCAAACAATTCTACATTCTGGGGAGGTTTCTGGGAGGCTCAGGTCTTTGAACGGGTGGCCTTAGCAACTATATAAAAAGAAAAGGTGATCTTGGAAACTGAGCAGGCTCAGGCATAGGTAGTACTTGGAAGGGAGACCTCCAGGAAATACCAGGTGCCTGTGGTTCTCAGATTATCTGATGTGTGGGACCAGAAATTTTTCCCCTGACATGCTAGGGTCCAGTACCATATTTGTACCCACCGATTATAATAGCTCATTTTTTCCCTGGAAATTCACCATAGATTGGTAGTCAATGGCCCTTTCCACATGGGGGAAAAACACGGGGTAACACGGGAGGACGACCTCACCTGGAGGTTGTCTACACCGTGGAGTGCGCTAGGGTGGTTAGAAATGTGGAGTTTCCCCACCTCAAACTGCCCTCGCGCGGCTGCAGGGGTGGTGCCGCGTGTTTTATAAAGACCACATTTCATGTGGTCTTTATGAAACGCGCGTGCTAGCCCGTCGCAGCGCCCCGAGCGTCCCTGAAGAGCTGCCCGGGGGCAGGCTTCCGGCTGGCGCGCTTCTCCGATTGGCGGAGAGCCACCGGAAGCCACCAGCTGCCATTTTGGGTGCCGCCGGGCGCCACTGGATGCCGCCGCCGTGTAGAGCGGCAAACGCGCGCTGCTCCCTGTGGCGACGGATCGAGGTAAGCTCTGTTACCATGTGTGCCACCCCGTTTCCTCACGTTTTACGCCCCCCCCGTGTGGAAAGGGCCAATGACTCACAGGCAGGTATTAGTCCAGAGACCAACACTTTGAATTGCACTGCTGTAGGCTGTACTGCAGAGGATGGCAATGGCAAACCACCTCTGAGTATTCCTTATCCAAGAAAACCCTCTGAAATTCACAGGGTCACCATAAGTCAACAGATGACTTGAAACACACACACACACACACACACACACACACACACACACACACATTGACCAGAAGGGGGAAAAGAATCCATAGTTCATATTGGTGTCATATTTCCATTGGGCTAATGCAAAGGACAAAAATATGTGTGCAGGTTTGTGAAACTTCCAGATTTCTTGGTTAGACAAGATGCAACAAAAGCAGAGCAGAGATGGGGGTAAAATGGACCAATTTTTGGCCCATTTGTGGTATCTTCATGATTTCTTTGGATAGAATGGGAGAAGAAGAGTCTGCAGACATCCAAATGATGCTGTAGAAGATAACGCAATCTTCTTTGGGATTGTATTAGATTAACCCCCCAGGAATGCCAGAAGCAAGAGAGACAGCAAAGTCTCACCCTCCATTTTTGAAAGCATAAATTCCTGCGGTATACTCAAAACTGCCTTAACATCTGTGGATACTAACAACATTTCAGAAGCTATTATGTGTGTGCAAAAATAGTTCAACGTGAAGCAGCCCTAGGATTTAAAAGCCCTGGAATCCAATCCAACAATAGTTTAGAAGATGAAAGATGTACATAAAAAAATAACATAAAAAGTAAATGTTTAGGAACAAAGCCTAATTAAAGCAAAGGCCGCTGAGAAGCATCAATCAAGAACAAACACTTTGCCATGCAAGTGCTGCCCAAGCACTTTTAGCCCTGGTCCTCCAGGCAAGAACACTTGATGAGTTTATTGTGGCATGCAGAAGGCGCTGGAGTAGCACAATGGCACTGAGTGCCTCAAAGCAGGCCAGCCTCTTGCTCTTTATTAATGGCACTTTACTAAACATCAATACAATCCAGAGGCTGTGAAAAGTTCAAGGGTATTTTTTTTTATTTTTTAAAAATGATTTTTAATTGCCTGGTCTTTCATTCCCTGAAACTGTTTACCAGCTTGCAACTGCCATTACCCACTAGTTTATTAGGCGCTAAGATATATCAGCTAAGAGTGAATGATGACCTCTGAAATTCCAAGTTCTAATAGTTTCTCCTCTACAAACTCACAAGGTGTCCTTACATAAATCTGCATTCTCTCCTGTTTCTCTGGTAACCAGCCCATACACTTCCATTCAAGCTCCTATTTTTCTGTGTGGCTGGTATTGTTTCCCAAACGCAGAGACTTCATGCAATTATTCTTCTTTTCCATCATCCTCGTTATCACCATCATCCTCTTTATTTAAACTCTCTACCTTTTCCCCCAAGACTGGGATCCAAGGCAGCTGCAGTTTATTATTGCTGAGTCCTTCTATCGATATTATTATTCCAACTTTCCCCAAAACAGAGGCTTCCAAATTAACAGAAATGCAATATAGTTAAAAACATAATAAAGAGCAATGTTTAAATAGAACCACACGATTAAGAACATCAAAACAATTTAAAATAAACAGATAAAAATCAATTTAAAGACAAAATCAAAAAGTACAATTATAACAATACAGAACCCTCTTAAAAATCCTTGCTTTGAAAATCTTTAGTTCTTCAAACCTTTGCAGAACAAAAATATCTTTACTTGCCAATGGAAGGACAAACTAGAGGGGGCCATACTAGCCTCCCCAGGAAGCCAGTTCCAAAGAGGGGCAGCTACTGAGAAAGTCCTGTCTCATGTCCCCATCAGATATACCTGTGAAGTTGGTGGGACTCAGGGCCCATTCATGCTACACAGTTGCAATGTTGTGATTCCACTTTAACTGGCATGATTCCAACCTATAGAAGCCTGGGGTTTGTAGTTTAGTTAGGCACTGGAGTACTCTGGCTGAGAATTCCAGATGCCTCTCCATCAACTTCCAGTTCCTATATTCCATCAGATGGAATCATGACAGTTAAAGTGGAATCACAGCGATATAATTGTGTAGTGTGGACAGACTCTGAGAAAAGACCCTCTCCTAAGCGTCTCAGAACCAAGCCAGGCTCATATTCTAAACTAATCTGGGACACAGAAACACCACTCAGCTACTGAGAACCATGCAGCCCTTTCCCACTTTATATCTCTTCCCTCTTGGCCTCTTACTGGCTGGGAGCATGTTCAGAACAAATGCAACACCAGTCTTATGAGCCTTATAGCCTGAAATGGGCTGAAAAGTCATATTTTTAGTCAAAACTATGAATGCCATACACAAGCACTAGGACAAAATTTATAGGTTGGCATCCTATTGGTGATAGATCCAGGGATATGGTCAGGAATGCTGGCAGTATTCAGCTTTGCCATCCTGCTGATCCCTGGAGTGCTTTCCTTACTCTTTGCATACTGGGATGCCCTCCCAGCCATTTGGTGGACAGATGAGTGACAAGGGGTGGCCAACCAACAGCTGACTGTGCTTCAGTACCCAGCCACAGGACAGCAAAGGCATCCTCCCAGACTTCCCGGACATCTAGGAGGAGGATGTCACCTTCCTGGAGCTAGCTGCTGAAGCACAGCCTGCCATTACCTGGATGCCCCCACCATGGTCCCAAGACAACCAAATGGCTTTGGGGAGCATGCACTGATGAAAGCGAGGAAAGGGCAGAGGATGGGACTTAGTTATGGCTAGTGGAGCTTTTTGCTCTGCCAGTGAGATCCAGGATCTTGGTTACATTCAGCATTCTCCGTGACTTTGATTTTCAACCTGCATCTATAATATGGGGATGGGAACATTGGCAAACACTAGTGGACTGCAAAAGGATAACTATGTAAAGCACTTCAAATGTGCTGGATATGTTTGTTCAGCTTGTACATGGGACAGAAGGAGGTAGAGATGGATGTCTGTATCCTCCAGAGAAAACTTAGATACATGCAGTTGAAATGCCTGTTATTGCCTGACTCAAAATGGTCTCAACCCATTAAAACAAAAGACTACCATGTGTGCCCCTTTTGCTCCCCCTTTAAGTTTCATAAACACAAATTAAATTTTTATTGAAGAAATATGTCCATAGGGAAGCATTTAAAACCCTGAATACGTTTCCTTAAACACCAAATAAGAGTGTTGAAAAAAAAGATGTATTCTCTTTAACCCTTCCAGCATTTAATTCTCTTTTCAGATTTTCAATATTTAAATAAAAGAAATCTAAATGGACACACACGCACGCACACACACACACACACACACACACACACACACATGAGCAAGAGGCTAATAAAACAACTGGATATACATTACAAGCATCCAACTAAATTGTGCCCCCTTTCTGTTCACTTATCCTATATCCTCCAACATTTCATACATTAAAAATGGAACACATGTGGCCAAACAACATTAGAATGTTGTAAATATGGCAAAATTATTAATGATGAAGAACAGACAAGCTAGGAGAGCAGTTTGCTTTTGCCTGAGCTATTGGGAAGGTAAGATTCACACCTTCTCTCCTCTCCTGCCTGCTGAGTTAATGGAGTGCAAACTATTTTTGACCTTTGAATTCTGTTTCTGTTTGTAGCAACTGGAATAAGCTAAGGACAAAGGAGGAAAATGAGAGAAGAGGGAAACTGGGACATTTTAAAAGTAGCTGAAAAAGTGGGATGGCAGAGGATTAATTAGGACTGTCCAAACCAAATCAGGATGGAGGATATGCTATCCAAGCCACATTTTACTGGTTTTTGGATACTTCTGTCAGATGACTAACTCTTCCATTCTAGCAACTATCATTCTTCCCCAGATCTCCCCATTTCTTTCTTTCTCTCTTCTTTTTCCCTCCTTTAGCTCTTCAAGCATTGTCTCAATCTCTCCTAATTTTTTTTCCCACTCTAACATACCAAATCATTCAAAATATAGTTTCGTGTTACTCTCTAGCAAATGATTTTGGTTTTCTAACCCAAGATTTTAACCTCTAAACTTTTAAACTTATACCTGATACTGCCTAATCTATTCTCACCATACTTTGAAGCCAAACTAAAGACAACATGGGGGACAGTTCCATTCTTTCAAACCCAGCTTTGGCAAAATTTTCCTATTTTTTAAGCTATCGTTTTCTGGAAAGTGGGAAACTACAGCTACGGGACTCCTCAAAAGCCAGAATATTAAGTGAATTTGTTTAGGGCTGAATTGAAATGGCAGACTCAAAAATATTATAAAGAAATGAAAGCTGGGATTTTCTTTTGCATGCTAGCTTTTCAGCATTTAACTTCAGTAAACTCTCTAGAGAACAAACAGAGTACGAATATTCATATTAGAATTCCTGTTCTTGGAGTTAAATGTTAAACTGCAGCAATATAGAAAGCTGTGTGCCTGTAGGTTAGCCACCAGCGTATAGAGAAATCTAAGCACCTTGAAAGACATTGATGCCACCAGGACATCTGGAATGTACCTCTCAAACAGTTCTTAGTTGTAGGGGCTACCAAAAGGCAGTTTTGAGGACTTTGAAATTTGAGATAAAGCCATTAAATGATTTGCAGCACTCTTCCTGAACAATAAGCTGTGCTAGGGTGGTAAATGCCTAGGTTTACTCACATGTGCCATGTTGTTGGTTTGTCTTGAATTTTTATGCTATGATTGCCCTGCAGGGTGAGGTCTCCATGTGAATACAAGTCAAGATCAAGAGATGTTCCCAAATCCTCCCATGCTCTCCTTATAGCTATGACAGTAGGAGTATACATGTAGAGTTTCTGAAGAGAAATAAAGTTCAGTGGTACTCTTTTCTGTTTTTTCCAATTCTGCCCAGTTAGGGCGTTAAGGAAATTCTAAATTGGGCTTGTAAATCACCACTTGTGATTGGACTATGACACCCTTATACTGGATGGTAACATTGTGCAAACACCGTATATATGGTAGTGTGCACACACTCCTGGTTTCACTGCACAATGACCAAAGCAATTGTATCCTAAATATATTCCAATGTATATATTTTATACTATATATATTCCAATGTATTCAAATGACTACCATCTTTGCATAGCTGTTTGGGAGAGCAGTGAGGGGTCACTAGTGCTCTTATTACACATCTGCTCTTTCTTGATATCAATCAATAAATTTAGTTAAATAGATTTTGCAGTCTTCTGCCTCCTGTTTTTACTACTGGGTTCCATTTTGATATAAAATCATCCTTTAGACAAACAGTATTCAGAAATTCCTGGAATTCAGAGCAGATTCTACTGCAACAATGAATATAGCCGTTGTCCACCATAAGACACTGGCTGAACATATGCAACAGCTCACACAGTGGTTATGTTCACAAAGCCCCAGTAACTTCCTCCTCCTGGGAGCTACATAAATTATCATAAAAAAAAAACCAAACCAGACTCTGTGTCACTGAGATATGTACGACTGTGTTTTTTTGCTTATTTCTTTTTGCATTGAATTTATCATGTCTTACCTATAAATCGAATAATTCTCCGGAGTAATGGATTCAGATAACAGCACTCTCCTGTCAAAATGGTTTTCTCCTGGACGATCAGGCTCTCTCTGGTAGACTTGATGAAATACATAGAGATCTCTCCAATAAAAATCTGTAAAAGGAAAAATGAGGAACTGAAGATAACAAAGGAAAGTTTGTAAAAAGAACTTAGGCAGAGTGGTAGTGCTTAAGATTTCCGCACACAGTTCTCACTCGAGGTTTCAATACTTTTAAGCCAAAAGGTTCAGTGCGGAAAGAAATTTCAGAGCCTTTGTTGCTTTCCCTTACTGCAGTGGTTCTTAACCTATGGTTTGCAGACCCTCAGGGGGTCCACGATGTCTTCACAGGGGGTCCGTGAAAACTTCAAGAAATGTTATGAGCTTTTATAATTGAAAAAGAAAGAAAGAAAGAAAGAAAGAAAGAAAGAAAGAAAGAAAGAAAGAAAGATGGTAATACATTGATCTCAAACAGCAGGAGTCCTTTCCTAGTGATAGACATCATTCATACAAAGTTTCATTACAACATCTCAAACTGTTCAAAAATTATGAAAATAATGGTCTATAGCTTTTAAACCAAAAATAAATTGTATAGAATGGGTAAGGGAGTGCTGCACTGTTCTAACTGTTACTTTTGAGAGCTTCTCATCTTTTTTTAAAAAAATAGCATTGTACTCTTTTACTGAGCTGTAACTGTTTTAATACAGCAAATAGTTTATTTTTATTTTAATAACCACTTTTTGTATGTTTTTAATTGTATTGCTCTTTTAAATTGTGAGCTGCTTTGAGTCCCAATTTTTGGGGAAAAAACAGGATATAAACATAACAAAATATAACAGCAACAACAAAAACTGTTGTAAGCAGCTTTGAGTCCCAACTAGGAAATAGGTAGGATATAAATATAGTAGCAGTAGTAATAGCACTACTACTATTACTAGTAGTAATGATTATGATGGTCAGAATTCTATTGGGTATTTATGATGTGTGATCAAGAGTTGGGCATCTGTGACTGCTTTGTACTCACAATCCTTATGTCTCCCCTCATTTAGGAGATGCGTAGGACCATGAAAGTTTCCCCCCTTCCGCTTACCAGTCAGCAGCTGCTACGACAGACGGGGGTCTGTTTCCCTGTCACTCTGGAAGTGGCTAACTGATGTTCTCCCCGCTCCCAAGGAACTGATCTCCATTCCAAAGGAGGATTGCAAGGAGACCGTAATTCTGCCTGTTGCAATGGAGATCGTTCATGTGAGGGGTGGGAACTTTAGTCAGCTGGTTCCTGATTGACAGGGAAACAGAACCCCATCAATCACAGCAGCAGCTGACTTGGGGAATCAGGTTGCGATTCAATAGGTAGCTATATAACTACCATAGTTACATAGCAACATAATGCATAGAAGATTTTGGCTTGACAAGAACAAGAACAAGAGATCAAGGGTGCAGGAAACATGCAGCCTGAGATGGGGGACAGTCCTGTTCAGCCCCTCACTTCCCTCATATCCCCTCAATTATTTCTCCCTCCCATCCTAAATTAGCCAAAATTCATATAAAAACACAAATGGAAGTGATCAGAATGTCACTTCATGTCCTGGGAAAAGGCAATGATATGGTATGCATGGTCAGGGGGAATAGGAAATGGCCTTCCAGTGTTCCACAAATACCTACTCCTGGACTAGACAACCATTTAAACAAACAGCACTTTAAATAGAGAATTATCCTTTCAAGGCACTAGATTCCATCTGATCTTAGAAGTTAAGCAGGGTCAGGCTTGGTTAGCACTTGGATGGGCACCTTGAAGTAATACCTGGTGCTCTAGGCAATATTTCAGAGGGAGTCAGTGGCAAACCACCTCTGAGTATTTCTCACCTAAGAAAAGTCTACAATATTCATGGGGTTGCTGTAAGCTGATAGGTGACTTGAAGGTACATGTATACATACATCTTCTATTGCCCTTCGAACAGAAGTAAATACGTCTGTAAAGTGGGGTATATAATCACTCTAGTTAAGCACCATCCCATCAATTCTGTCCAGAATCCTGCCCTTCATACGACAAATACACATTTACTAAAATAGAACCTACATTTCCTGTCAGCCCTTGTCATACTGGAATGGGGATTCCAGCGTTAAACTGGGGTTCATACCAGCCCCTCAAGGTTGACTCTCATCCTTGGCAAAGGCTGGCAATTCCCTCAGCATTATTAATTCTTGCTGCCACTACCCACTGAATTATGAATTAACTGAAACAGCGCAGTGGGAGTTTGTTCAGTAGATTACCAATCCCTGTGTTTAAGGACCTTCCCCCCCACTTTCTGAGTGAGAGAAGTCCTAGCTAGCATGTACCAACGACTGACGTGGGAATGGAGAGAAACAGAGGTTTTACAGAAAGTATTTAATCAAAGCATGCAAATAAACAAGACAATATCACACTTGAGAGGCTCCCCCCTCCCAGGCATGCTTAAGTTACAAGTAGTTATAAAAACAGATAAAAAGCACAGATACATTCTTAAGATCAGCCAGTCTCCAAAATAATAAACAGCCCTAACGCGGCTAACTACTTTATTCTAGTACTCACAGATGTTCTTAGAAGAAAGAAGCCAGGAGGCAAGGCATGCCTGCCTGCCTACGACTGGCACAGATCTCATCTCTCTTCTTTGTTCTTCTCTCTATCTCTCTCTGGCCACATGGCCTCCCAGAAGTTTTATAAAACTGTCCTTGGAAGGATCTCGAAGTATCTCCAAGATGCCCACTTCTTTCCTTCTTGATTGGTCAGTTCTCACTCTGTGACCTGTGATGCTGACCCACCTAAAATGTAATCTAATCACAAGACCTCATTAACCCTTGGTTTACCAGAAGAGGGAAGTTTCCCCCTTTTAGCTAAGTCTAGATAATGGGAAGCCCATTATCACAGCCTTATCCTGTATAGCCAAAGACTACTAAATTCTAAAGGAAAGCCAGTGGATCTCTAGCCCTGTTCTAGACGAACAATGGTATATTTAAGATTAATATCATCTGGTGGCTCTTAATCTCAAGTATCTTTAGTCTTTTGGGGAAGAGCTATTCCAGCTGATATACTGGCCACATTGCACTTGTCTCTTGAGCCTCCTAATAAAACCTCCTCACTGTGGGAAACTGGGCAAAAGACTGACGTTCTTTTAGCTTCCCTACCATTTGTGTCAATTGCTGCTGAAGCTTGAGCGCTACAGGATGCCAGAACTGCATTTAGCATAAGTGAGAATTTGTGTAGTTACATATTTAATGCCTGAGAACATGAGCAGATTGAACTAAATTAATCAGCAGGAAGATTAGCAGTTGAAGGGAACATGAGAAGGACAAGTGCTTATGAGGTGAGCTTATCTGGAGGAAACTCTGAACAGGAGGTTAAAACCACTGAAGGCCACAGTCCTTCTTTGCCTCAGGCAACCTATCTCTACGCTGTTATGTCACAAGTCTCAAGACAAGAAACAGGACAAACGGGACTTGTAACAAAATGTTGAGGCATGGAGTCAAATCAGGTCAAAGATCCCTCCACCTTTGCAGGGCCATTTACCCATCATGCAAGACAAAGTTTAAGAGAGAACAAATTTTTAAGAATAGAAGGGGCTTAAAATACATTAAAATTTAAGATGGTTTAGCATTTTCCCTTTCTTTTCTTTTTATAACACTGCTTTCTATGGACGCACCCAGATGGATTGAAAAGTCTCATATTGTGTCCTGTTATTTCCAGTTTTATAGCAGGTTAAAATAAACCAAATTGGGAGGATGGTATAAAAAATCTCTAATCATACCAGGTGCTGACAGAGAATATTCTGGGATAAACAAAAGTGTATGGACCTCCAAAATAAAATTAGAAAGAACAGCAACAAAATCTGGGATTTTCTGGTCTTCAAAATCAATCTGGATGTGCCTCATGCTAATGTGTTCCTGGGACAGAATGCCCAAACAATGACACAAGATCAGTGCAGTGGGCAGGCCAAATGCAACTCCCAGGCCTTTTTTGTACCATCTAGCACTTGCAAGAGACAGCACTTGGAGTGCCAGTGTGGATTAGTGGTCTGAGCACTGAACTATTACCCTGGAGATTAGTATTTGACTCTCACTTGGTCATGGAAACCCACTGGATGACCTTAGGCACATCACACACTCTCACCCCCAGAAAACCCTGTGATAGCTTCACCTTAGGGTAGTCATAAGTCAGATATGACCTGAAAGCACAAAACAACAACAGCACTTGCAAAAAAAGAGAAAACTTAAAAAATGCCACCAAAAACAAGTGGTGAAGTTTGTAAAAATAAATAAAAAAAATCAGCAGCAAAATGCACTTAACTAAAAGAGTCACAGACCATTTCCGCACCACACTGTTATAGTGCTATTATTCCACTTTCAACGTCCTATGGAATCCTGGGGTTTGCAGTTTAGGGAGGGGCATTTAGAATTCTCAGCCAGAGAGCTCTTTGGCCTCACTAAACTACAAATCCCAGGACTCCACAGGATGTTGAAAGTGGAACAATAGCACTATGCCAGTGTGGGGTGGAAAGGCCCACAGTCACTTCTGAACCTGAAACTTTGCTAAGACCTTCTAGCATTTCCTCAGCCTTTCTCTTCCTTAAACATCCATCTTCCTGGAATGATCTGCCACCACATTCTTAAAGGCAGTCTTGCTTAGTTCCTCCATCTCTCCATGATCACTAACAGTCCTCCATGAACCACAGATCCCTGCTGATCCTCCCACCTCTTCCACGAATACTTGCTCGAGGCATGACTGTCATGAATGAGTGAGATTGGCCTAGAGACAGTTACTCTCTGCTGAAGACTGTTGCACTGTAATTCACAGCATAATCCTTACTTAACTTACTTATTCCCAGGTAAATGTGCACAGCAGTCCATGTGCAGCTCCAATACCTGTTTGGACATTCTCCAATGCCCCTACTGCTGCTAAATTTTGGTGGCACAGTGCAGGAAGTGTACTTTCACTGTTAAACAAAGCATACAAGGAGAACATTTTTTTTCTCAAGCTGGTTAATACTTCTGGGAACCTCCTGGAAATGTTAATCAGCTTGAAAAGAAGGTGACTACTCCCTGTGATGGACAACCACAGTGAGTCCAAAACACTCCAGAGGCCACACAAATTACCAAAAATGATGGGGAAAAAAATGACACTAACACAGGTTTACCATATTCTGAAAAGAACAAGAATTGCTGGTTGACTACTTCAGACTACTGAATGCTATGATGACTCTCACTTCAAATACCGTATAAGCCTGTGTTACTGTAGTTTCTAGTCCTAACTTATGGTATACTAGATATCATTTGATATCAAGAATTTGGCCTTCACTACACATTCCTCTCCATGTGCTTGCGAGGCCCCCAGACGAGCACGCACATAGGCACGGCCGAAAATAGCTGAACTATTCAAAACAAAGCCAGGCAGGCCAGTATTTGCCGGACTGCAGCTTCAGGAGACCTCCAGGTAAGTACCTTCTTAAGATCACATTATATATGCACGCTGTTTACAAAGGTTCCCCTGCCCCGAGCAGGCAGCTTGACGAGCCGAATACTCAACCATCAAGCACTCTGCGTTTGCATACCGGCCACTCTATTGACAACGCTGTCATAATTCAATCATGCAAAGCACTGACCTTTTGGAGGCTTTGTCTCCAGCCCGAAAACCATTGTTTTCCCCGGGAATGGACTAGCCTACAGGCACATTTTCCCCTATAAGATCCCCTAATTTTGAGCGCTTCCTTGGATCGCTCTGACTTCCATCCCGTCTTGCTGTCGCTCTGTTCGACGAGCCTTCCCCTCAGCCTCCACGTGCTGAGAATCTCCACTCCAACTGACTTTCTTCTGAACAACCGGGCTTCAGGACAGGTGTAGTATTTCCCATGCAAAAATCCCTCTTCAAACCCTCTATCCAACTCCTACCTTTCTTTCAATAGGTCTGTGTGAGTGTTTGCATACATACGTTTTGACTGTGTTTATCAAAAATAAAAGAAAACAATTATTATTTACTTCTGTGTGCTCATTGACTCAGCCTGACCCCGTAAACATTGGATCCAAGATCTCGCTAGGTTGCCCTGCCTCTTGCATTGCTTAGCTTGTGCTCTTGCTAATTCCCATTCTTCTGTAATTGTGAGCACATTGAGGTGTCCCTCATGGGACCCCAGAAATCAGGGTAACACCTGGAGCACTTGTTAGAAAGAGAGCCAGCATGGTATAGTGGTGTGAGTGTTGGACTATAACCTTGGAGACCAGGGGTCCAGTCCCATGGTCATGCAAACCCATTGCATGACCTTGGGTGAGTCATACACTCTCAGCCCCAGAAAACCCTGTGACAAGTTTGCCGTAGGGCCACCGTAAGTTGGAAACAACTTGAAGCACACAACAACAACAACTTGTAAGAAAAATCATTGTTCCTCAGTCACGTCAGTCCAACAGACAAGGCAGATGTGCCTTGTCAGCAGATAACATCATGGCAATGGCAGTAAGGTGCCTTGCTCCTCTCCACCATCTTCCTCCCTGGTGGGATGGCAGCCCCAGTGACAACAATCCCAACCAGGCTGGAAGCTGGTAGATTGTTCAGTAACCCCATGAGGCCAAGGCTAGTTGTTTTGGGGGCTTCCTTCACCCTGCTTTAACCAGGCATGCCTCTCTTTGTCCTCCTAAGAGCTCTATTAGCTGATCACCCTGTTCTTTCATTCTGCACCTTGTAAGAAAACCAGAAGTTCTGGAAATCTGCCTGGACAGAAATTTTTTTCTCTGTAAAAGAGGAGGTTATCTGGGAAAAAGAAGATACAAGCAACAACAAAATGGAAGCAGTCATAAGTCCACTTCTGATTTTGAAAAAACAAGGTTGGTTTTTTTAAAATGTTAAATAGTGCAGGGAGCTTTGTTAACCTACTGAAAAGGTGAACTGCTGGACCTGAAAGTTCCCAGGTGATGTTGTTCACTCCCCCATTTTTGGCAAGAAAAAAAAGACAGCAGTTTCGGGGGAGGGGAGTTGGAGGGGCTGAAAGCCACAAAAGCAGCCCAGGCCAAAGGACCATTCCATTGTTTCAAAGGCAAATTGCAGGGCTGGGGGCAGGAGCGGGGAGTCTGCATTCAGGAATGGCAAGTTTTCACAGTAACACCATTTTCACATTTCACATTCCTTTTTTAAAGGCATCATAGTGGCTGTTTTCCTGGTAGCATGATGGCAATGAGAGGTGTGGCCCCCACTGAGTTCAGAGTTCTGGCCATATGCCTCTGCTACTCACAGACAACATCCATCCCTGGTAGACATGGTTCCAGTCCTAACAAAAAAATCCTCATCCATGTTGCGCCTCAGCTCTTTGAATACAGACAAGGCATATCCTTCATCATGTCACACATGAAACATGGGACACCTGTGGCCAAGTAACATCAGACTGGGTTTCAGACAGCAAAGGCTATTAATGGGGAAGAGCACACAAGCTAGGAGAGGCTGCAGCAGATTACTTGTGTCTGAGCCTACTAGAAAGAATATTATACATCCTCTACCACTGCTGACTTGAATGTAAATGACCTTGTGAACTCAGTTTTCAGCAACTGAAGTAATGTGAAGACAAAGAGGGAAAGTGGGAGAAGGAAAATGAAACTGGGACATTTGAAAAACAGTTGAAAAGGTGGGATGACAGGGGGATTAATAGGGACCACATCTGTCAAATTAGGACATTTGGATGGCAGGACCTGGATTGATCAGATTTATCAATCCTGGTGATCATGCTGCCTGGAGATGATGGAAGCTGTAGTCCTACATCTGAAAGGCGTCCAGTTGAGAAAGGATGTGAGAAATAAATATCTTGCTCATTCAGTAATATTGAGGAGGGCATAAATTCTCCCCATAGTATCAGCATGTTGACAGACAATGGATAGACTGCATTCACTACAACAAATCCTCTTAGGCAACTGCATCATTATATCTTTGGTGTGGAAACACAGATGCCAGCAGTTTGCTGGAAAAAGCCCACAGAAGTGTGTCGATCATGGTTTATGGGTTAATCTGAGGGATGAGAATGTCTCCTGACCCTCTTCCTGATAATCGTAGGCAATCTGCCTCAGAATTAGGGTGGGGGCAAGAAAGAAGGTTACAGGGGAAAGTAGAATCAGCCATCTCCTCAGAATGGCAAAAATACTCCAACTTCTCTGAGCGCTGTCACTTCTTAACTATCTTGGTTTTAATGCACTTTCTCTCTGTCTAAAGAGTTAACACTGATTAGTTGTGATGGTGAGTGAGGAGCAAGCAAAGCCTCATGTAACCTTGCAGTGCAAGTGGAGTCTTCAAGTCAATCCATGAGCTCTGGAGGGGTGATATCAAAGCGAAGGGAATTTGAATCTGGCACATGGGGGCAGTGAAAAGGAGTCCCCTGTGCCACAGTGCCTCTGTGCCAGTTGCTCGGCCCTGTTGGGATCAGGTCACAAAGGTGTGGTGAAAGAAATGGGAACAGGGTAAAACAGCTTTGGTGGAGAGAGACAAAATTTTGGAGAACCAAATTGAAATATTATCCAGGCCTGACACATTCCTGGTCATAGCACAATATAAGTGGAAATGCTCACAGTGGGAGTACAGTCAGCCTGTTACATTCACTAGGGTTAGAGGAACAGGACCCTTGCAAATGTGGAAAAATTGCAAATATCAAAATGATTATGTGTCTGCGGGAAGGGGATCGAGGCATGGTGGGGACACCCAGGGTCCAAACCAGGTCAGGGAAAGGACCTGGTGGCCCTATACTTCCTCTCTCACACCCAACTCCTTTCCTTCGGTATGGGGGGAGCATCAGGAGAGGGTTTGTAGTGCTGAGAAATTGGGTTGCAAGCCATCCTTAGCTGGCCAAGCAGCGGCTGGTGGTGGTGGTGGTAGAGGAGGCAGAGGACCAGAGGCAAATTTTTAAAGGGCTGTGTGGCCTGATTGGGACCACTGAGAGGGAAGGTTACTCGGAAAAGAAGTGACTGAAGTAGGAGGGGAGAGTTGAAGAAACTCTGAAATAATCAAATCCATAAAAGTTAAAATCACAAATGTGGAGGGCAGATTGTAATATTTTATCTCCCTATAGGTGAGCTCAGGTCCTGATCTCTCTGAAACAGGCCACTTCAGTCTCACTGCCTTCTCAGGCACAGCTGGTGCGACATATGACAAAGGACATTTCCACATTACACTGTTACAGTGCTATTATTTCACTTTCAACATCCTGTGGAATTGTGGGATTTGTAGTTTACCGAGGCCCAAGAGCTCTCTGGCTGAGAATTCTAAATGCCCCTCCCTAAACTGCAAACCCCAGGATTCCATAGGATGTTGAAAGTGGAATAGCCCTATAACAGTGTAGTGCAGAAATGGCCAAAGCCTTCTCAGCGGCTGCCCCTAGGATCTGGAACTCAGTTCTTGATTAAGGCTAGAATGGCTGCCTCCTTGCTTCTACTGTCAGACAAAGGCCTCTTTATTCTCCAGGCTTTTGAGAATTGAAGTTTTTTTTAAAGGAAGGTCTTTTAAAAGGGTGCTGTACCATTTCAATTGTACTGGGTTTTTTTTTAAAAAAATCTATTGTACCTTTTAAAACTATGTAATATTTGTCTAAATTTGCAAGCTTTGAGAAAAAGAGGGGACTAAATAAAGATGATAATAACGATAAGGATATGAATACAGAACCAAAGTGGAATTAGCAACAAATTGTTGTAGCTCCAGGGCTCCTCCCCAGTGTTTCACTCAGACAGCCATGAATGCCTGTTACAGTGTTATATTCCAGGACACTTTGGCCATTTTCACACTAAACTGTTACAGTGCTATCCACTTTCAACATCTTGTGGAATTCTGGGTAGTTTACTGAAGCCCAAGAGCTCTCTGGATGAGAATTCTAAATGCCTCTGCTTAAACTGCAAAACCCAGGATTCCATAGGATGTTGAAAGTGGAATAATAGTGTTATAACAGTGTAGTGCAGAAATAGCCTTAGCAGGCTGGAGCCCTTTTCGCACGGCGTTTTGGAAGCGAGAGGGCCCCTTGAGTGTCGCGTAAATGTGAGGAGCGGTCTGCATGACGCACTCACATTTACGCGACGCTCAAGGGCCGGACGCAGAGCAGGCACGCACCTTTTCATTTTCGGCTTAAAGCCAAAAATGGTGCGCCGTTGCACAACTTACCTGGTGTGCGGTGCCTCAGGAGCCAGACCAGTCGTGTGTTCTCTCCTCAGTGCAGCCTGCGAGGTCCCAGGCTGCACTGCAAACGGAAGAGGCAGGGCGCTCGCGCGAGGAGGAAGGAGCTGCGGAGCCGAAGCAGCAAGGAAGCAGCAGCTTTCTCGCGCAAGGACCCCAACCCAGCAGCGCAAACAGGTGACGTGCGAAAAGGGCCTAAGTCCTCACTGGGCCTTTTGTTCCACTCAGTTATTTTCGTATAAACTTTAAGGTTGTCCCAAGGAAAACCAGAGTCTGGGGAAATTATTTTTGAACTACAATTCCTCAGAGCACCCAGGCACCTTCCTTACTGGCCAGGCGGGTTTGGGGGAATCTGAGAGGTGTCATTCCAAAAGGTAACTTCTTCCAAGCCTTGGAGCAAGCCAGTACCTCCATTTGATTGTGAATCCCCTTAATGACATGGCTATTGGCACTAGCATACAGTGTCTTGAGAGTCATTTCCTTGAAAGGCAAGATATTTCTCTTCTAAGCAAATACGTAAAAGGATCCTGAACTTTAATGAGCAAGTCTGGCCAACTGGTGCTATAAGCTCCTCGAGAAGAAGTGTATGTGCATGTAGGAGGGAGTTAACAATAAAATCCCTGGATCAGACATTGTTTTTAATCCTACGTCCCCTCAGTGTAACATAAATATCTGTTTGCAGATGTATGCAACATTGAGACATATACATCTCCCTGATTTACTGTAAAGCTGAGATACATGTCCATTCCATGCTTCACCACAAGCAGGCAGGATTGGAGACATATCTGGCTACATCCCCATAGAAAGATACATACCAATTGTAGAAGTATCAAGACCCCCAGAGGCTCCCCATGGATCTCAGTAATAATATCATCATTGTGTAGCCTAACGCTTCCCTGATCCTGCCTGTTTGCTGCAAAGCATGGTATGGCCATGCAGGGTGGCTTCAGGGGCTTTACAGTAAGTTGGAGCAGGGGTTTTGGAAGGAGGAATACTGACCCCCACAGCACCTGAAAAAAAGACATCTACATGTATAAGGGAAACTTATACATGCGGATGGCCCTAAAAGAATTACAGCCAAGATATGTTTGATAGTTTAAGTGTCCTGTTTCAATCTGTTTCAGTGTTTCTGCATTGAGGGGTAAATTTCTGCTTCAGTAAAGTGTTTCTCCAGGGAGCATGCAGTGAAATTTGCCAAAGGTCTGTGTGTGTGTGTGTGTGTGTGTGTGTGTAGAGGGTGAAACCATTCACCATGTTACTGTGTTTATGCACATATCAAACAGCAGGACTAGACTACCCTTCTTTTCTTTCCATGTCACATTTCCCACTAATTCCCCATTGCCCCGCTGTAGCTGTGTATCCGATGAGTTTGGTAAAGTTAATTTTGGACTACAAATACCCAAGTCCACCAGCATTCAAATGCTGACATTTTTAGAAGAGCAACACAAGCATGCATTAATTTACATGTGAGTTTCATCTACCAAGATACAGACACACAGAAAATCCATTTAAAACCCTCGACAGAGATGTGGTGTGTGTTGAATAAGGTGGGTTAGTGGCAGCACAAATCTTAACCAATGAGCACTAGACAAATCAATCATGTTGCAAAATCTTTTCCCCTTACACTTAGTGATAGACCAGGACTTGTGTATTAATATACATTTTTGTGATTCTACACAGCTTGACTGGTGAATGCATGCCTCTTATGCATCTCAAACTGAAATGGACATATGTTGGACTATTGGCGCATTTTTGATATACACCATCCAGTTTTTGTCCAAGTGTTTCCTCCGATTATTTTGATATGAGACCAGAATGAACTTAAAAGAGATAAATGATTGAAGAAGTGCTGCTGTCTTCCTCATCCCCAACTTTCCTCGGTAAAATGCTAAAGTGTTCTTGAAATGCATGCAGACGTTCAAATGTGAGGATGACACTCAAGTAAAGCTTGATAGGAAGGGGGAGGAAAGTTAGCAAAGAAAAAAGGGGGGAAAGAAAAATCTCTTGGTAGCAGGTGATCCCAAGCAGTTTTAAAAATATACTCACAGTGTCTGATTCTGTTTGTCTGGAGGCACAAAAGAGCCCATACTTGCAACAAAAAGGGTGCAATAAGAACATTTATGGGGTTTTGGTCTTCTGGAATAGCTTTCCTGGTAACTTTTAAAAAATCATGCTGAAAGGAACAAGTAAAACTGGAATGTGATTTGTAAAAGATTAAAGCCTTCCACCAGCTCCTGACTACCATTCCATCACAACAGAGTCTTATTAAAGCAGCTTGTTTTGCATCTAGCAAGCCATTGAAAACTTCACACCTTGTGTGTACTCAGTTTCATTAAGACCTGATGTTAGGGGAATGATTTCACATGCTGCTGTTGTGCTTGAACTGTAAATTTGCAGCCACCTGTCAAGTGAGACATACGCAGCAATTGTACCTTGTTTGGGTGACACACGATGCAAGGCTTTGTCTCACTGTATGATCGTGCCTAGATAACGAATGAGGTAATTAATCACCAGCCTAGGTTTTATTAATCTGCCAACTTCAGACTCTTCTCAACCAAATCCCATCAACTAGTACTGAGAAAAAAAGACCAGGGGAAGCAATATCTCTTACATCTTTCTTCCCTTCCAGCCACAAATCAGCACCGATAAATAAAAAGTAATGATCAAGGTTTTATCTACTTACAATTGCTGTTGGGGTTGCTGCCAAGACACAGTAGAGGACAAGGGGGGAAATGAAGCTTTCATCCTCTGTTCCTGGATACGGCTTCATCAAGTCTCCATCCTGGCAGAAGAAGCCTTGGATATGCACCTGGAAAGTGTCTGTGCACTCAAAGTAGTAGGCGAGCAGAACGGTCCCGGCCATAATGACGAGCTGGAAATACAGCATGGTGACACAGAGACATTAGCAGCTGTTTAGCAGCTGTGCCTCCGAGCTACCCGGCAACAGCCACCCTCCATCATCGCCACCACCGACACCATCCCGACAGCAATGCCAACATTAGTGACTGAGTGCTTAGGCTAATGTCTCTACTCTCTAACATCTGTTACATAAACCTTTGGGTTACTCCCACACCCCAGTGAAAGGCTCTGATTCAATGGGGTCCACGGCATACTTTGCAAACGGATGGGAACTCTGGGGCCGACTTTGTCAAAAGGCATGCGGTTGTCACCAGCAGCGTGGATCAATGCAAATGGAATGGGGCAGCTGGCAGCAGGGCAGACTCTATCAGCTAAAAAAAGTCATATTGGAATGCCATCCCCTTCCCCCTCTAAGCCCCCAAGGGAAAGCACTGTACAAACAGAAAAGAGGAAATGAAGCTCAGCTGCAAACATCCAGACAGGAGTTACTCTGGCTGATCCATACAGACATAGTCAAGAAAGGGGTTTCATAGAATCATAGACGGGGCTGCAGGGGCCATCTAGTCCAACCCCCAGCCATGCAGGAATACATAACCAAAGCACTCTTAAAAGATGCCTATCCACCACACTCCAAGACAACGTACTCCACTGATAAACAACTCCTACAGTCAAGAAGTTCTTAATGTTTAAGTGGAATCCATCCATCCATCCATCCATCCATCCATCCATCCATCCATCCATCCATCCATCCATCCATCCATCCATCCATCTTTCTGTAATCTGAAGCCTTTAGTTTATGTCCCAGTCTCTGGGGAATCAGAAAACAAGCCCTACCTTCTCCATTACAGCCTTTCAGATATTTAAAGATGGCTATTGCATAACCTCTCAGTCTTCTCTTCTCCAGGCTAATCATACCCAGGTCCTTTCGCCCAGAGTATTTCTCCCCCAGGGGGAAAGCAAGCAGTGACACTGAAGTACTCATGGCTAGTTTCTTTCCAAATACTTTCTTCTGTTGTCGGTCTCACTTCCAACTGAGTCCACTTTGTTTCAGAATTTGTCTTCTTCTACTGAAGATCCGCCCAATGTCATATGTCAAATTACATGCCCTTTCTCCTTTGTGTGTACTTTGTTTATCTGAACTGTGGACCATAACTAAATATTGATACTGAAATTGCTTTAGTTCATTCTGGGGAATGTGAAATATGTAGGTAATGGTAACTAACTGCTTTCGGGGTTTGTAAATATAATTGATCACTTGTTAAAAGTAACTTTATGAGCTGTGGCACTGCACAGTCCTTTCTCTTGCCAGGCATGCATGCAGAGGTACGGAGTATTCTAAGGATGTCCAGAGGTAACACCAGGTCTTGGCTTTATATACAAAGGGCTCCAGTATGAGGCAGGAACATCCACGGGCTGAACTATGTCTGCTTCCTCTTAGATCACAAACAAACACACTAGAATACAGTAGGCCCCAGTTCTATCTGTGGCAAGCCTGTGAGATTCCAGTCAGATGTCACTGGACTAAACCTCCCAACATTTCTAGCCATTAGCTATGCTGGCTGGAGTTAATTAGACTATGAAATTCCAACAACATCTGGAGGAACATAGGTTGCCCACCCATGAGCTATGGGAATGCTTTACATCTTAGATATGAACTGGGGATCTGGGATGGAACTCTACTGCACCCTGTTCTGAATGCCTTAGACTAGAGTGGGCAACTTTGTTACACCTGTGATGGGGGTGAATATTCTGCTCCTGTGTTGGACTGTGATCCTGAAGACCAGGGTTCAATTCCCCACTTGGCCATGGAAAACCACTGGATGACCTTGGCCATATCACACACTCTGAGCCCCAGAAAATTCTGTGACAGGTTCTATTTAGGGACACCAGAAGTCAGAACTGATTTGAAGGCACACAACAACAACAGTGATGCTATGGGGTGGCAGATTTTCGCACAGCATTTTCCATGTGAAAGGGCCCCTCGAGCATCGCGCAAATGTGAGGAGTGGTCCACACGACGCACTCACATTTGCGCGACACTCCAGGGCCTGGCAGGCACCGCTCGCGCACTTTTTCATGTTCAGTTTTAAGCTGAAAATGGTGCGCAGTCACGTATTGCTCCTAGGCGTGCACTTACCTTGTGTGCGGAGCCTCGGGAGCCAGGCCAGCCACGCTTCCTGTCTCAGTGCAGCCTGGGTAGGTCCCAGGCTGCACTGTGAAAGGAAGAGGCGGGGCTCTCGTGCGAGCAGGCAGCTCGTGCAGAGCTGAAGAAACCTGGACGCAAGGGCCTCTCACAAGAGGCTGCTCGCGTGAGCACTGCACCCCAGCGCCAAGAAGAGGTAGGATGTGGAAAGGGCCAGAGACAGGAAAATAATCAGAGGTGGCCATATTTTGGGGGACGTTTTTTGTTTGTTTGTTTGTTGTTGCTTTTTTTGTTTTTTGTTTTTACCTTAAACTATGCTGTTTAGGGCCACAACCTATTTAGGAGGTGAACTACTGCTTCTGAAGATATTTAGAAGAGTCTATTTACCCTTTTTTGCTAGAAACAAGAGCAGTCCGCAGGTGTCTGGGAGGTACAGCTGCAAAAAAGACTTGTTCATCCCTGACTTAGACTATTCTAATTCTAGGAGCCTCAACATACATTACTGGTTTGCACTTTTCCATGAGTCCCAGGTAAGACTTAGCCCTGAATTTGGATATTATCCTTTTTTATTTATTTAAGGAATTTCTTTCCCCACTCTCAAAAGTGGTTTAGAAAATATTTTTTAAAAGTATAAAAGCAATAAATCTTTTTTTAAAAAATAGCTAAAAGCAGTACAAAAGACAAATACACAAAAAGCCAAAACAAATAGTCAATAAATAAAATGTGATAAAATCTGAGTCAAATGCTTTTTTTTAAAGAGGTGGAACAAAAACAGAGGGGAAGATGCCCAGGCCTCTTGGCATAAGGAGTGCCACTTACTGGTTGGCATCCTATCAGTTAGTTCCAACTAGACTAGATCCATTAACCAATTGTTAAATGATAAGTCAACACATAGGTAAACTGAATGGATTCAGTGGGTCTACTCTAGTCAAAACCAAAATAAGATTTAGACCCTAGGGCACAATCACCAAGTCAGCCCTCTCTCATGTTCTCACCAGTTATGCCTCTGAAGGCAATGCCATGAACAAAAGGAATGCAACAGCTGTTCTTCAAGGATGGCCAAGATCAAAAGAGAGGAGAGGATGCTTAAAGTAGCCCAAACACAAGCCATTTAGCCACGTTGCACTTGTTGCATTCTTTGGACTGCACTGACTCTTCTAGGTACAACACTGGTTGGTAAATGTGGAGGAGCCGGGGGTCATTTTATCTCCCTCTACCTGCCCAGTGGCACGTACAAAGTGAGAGAACATCACTTCCAATCACCATTTTGTTCAGTTTTCAGCTAATTCTTCTCTTTTTTTTGGTGTTTTTTGGAGGTTAGAGGAATCAAACCACTCTATTTTTAGGTGGTTTTGGATGACTTTGGCTGGTTTGCAGGCCTGAGAAAGTTTTTTAGGGTGGTTGTGAGGGTTTCTGGAAGGTCTCATGAGTCTCATGTGGCCCATGGGCTACACTCTGCCCATCCCCAGGGTACAAGAATACTACTTCCAATAATGCCTGCTGTCTTCTATGTCACTAACATGTGAATTAACTCTGAGTTTTAGTCTCTTTTTAGTTTAAATGAGTTATCCAACATGCTGAATCCTAGTGCAAAAACAGAATTACGAGTACCAGTCAGTGGTAGCTGATGACTCTCATGTTCATGGGATAGTGAATCACCTCTGGGTTTTAGTCGGAACTTTAAAGGATCAGTGCAAAGTGCTGCATCTCTCCCTGCAGAGGTTCAGCACCTTGGAAAGCTCACTTCACCCTAAAACACAGAGTGCATTCATTGCCCCATGGTTTCCATGGTGTGTGTGTGTGTGTGTGTGTGTGTGTGTGTGTGTGTGTGTGTCTATCTGCCTTCAAGTCCCTGTTGACTCATTGTAACCCCATGAATTTCATGGAGTTTTCTTAAGCAAGGAATAGTCAGGTGTGCTTTTGCCAGTTTGTTTCTCTGAAATATAGCTTACAGCACCTGGTTTTCTTTGAAGGTCTCCCATTCAAGTACTAACCAGGGCTGACTCTGCTTAGCTTCTAAGATTAGATGGGACATGGTACCTTTAGGGTACTTAGGCCTGATCTTTAATTCTTGCGGCTCTACGGAACTATCAGTTATGTTCTATGATACCTGAGCTCTTTCTTTTGGAAATTCTTAAGTTCTTTGCCATAGCAGTTATCTTGTGATAGTCCAGCTTTTATCAGTATATGGACAGACCTTGGCTCTGGAAGTATGTGACTCAGTCTGTCTATTTTAACAGAATTTTAACAAACTTTGCAGATCCATAAGTATAGAGATTAGATTAGATTTGAAGAGATTTCAAATTTTAAATTGTATATATCATCCCAAAGTGATTTTACACATCTCTCATTTCTTTTCCTTCTCTTCAACATTCCTTCCTTCTTACAGTATCCCTACCTCAACTGGAATCTTCTTATATCCTCCTTCCTGCTCCTTTGACATTCATTTCTTACTCCTTTCACAGCTTCTCTCTTTCATCCCTTCTTCACTATTACCAGACTCCTTCCTTGACTCCTTCCCACCCACTCCATTTCCCACTTTGCTGAAACATAATTAATTGGAAAAAATTGGCATCAATATAAAATGAATCCTGATATGACTGTAAGGCCAAGCTGGGCAGAGGAAAAATACTGGCTGATAATGTGTGCTGCAAAGTAGGTCAGAGATCCCCTCTAGGCATATCCAAGCTAATTGTCAGGATAATCACCAGGTAACTCCAGAGATAATTGGCTTAAGTTGAAGCTGTAATGTCTTTGCTGCCATACAATAGCAGTGGGAAGTTCCAAACCACCAAACCACTGATTGTTTCAGTGGTTCCTTCTTCCTAGCCTTCTTCCCAGCGCCTGGATATTTCTCCTCATTGTCCCTGTAGCTGTCCACTGCTACAGAGCTATTATGACAGCCATTAACTTTTTGTCATCTAACACTAAGACCATTAACACAGTCTGGACCCCACTGTCCGTGCTGCAATCTTCATCATTCACTCCACCAGTGAGCCATTCTCCAGGCAGATTTTGGGTATAAATCCCTCCATTTTGGGCAGTCAGTTGCAGTATCTCATTTGCTGAATGCCACACTGTCACTCTGATTCTCAAATGAATACTGTCCTTAGGCACAAGTCTAAGCCACATTGCTGCTCTCCAGATTGGTAATTATCACCCATTCCCTAAAACTTCATTATCAACAACTTTCCTCCCTTTACCTTTCAGCTAGCTCTTGCACAAGTGTGATAATGCCTAGATTTTTTGTGTGCATGACTGAACTCTTTAATAAAACACATTTTAGTTTATTTTGGAATCTCTGGTTGGTTCTTTCCTACAAAGACTCCACAAACATTGGTGGAAGATCTCATTTGGTTACCTCCCTCTTGCAGATCTCCTAATTGAGTTAGATAATTCTCCACCATCACATGGAGAATACTAATATTGTGGGTGGATCCCTGAGTCATCCACATTTTGGGATAACCATATCATCTCTCTCTGTGTGTGCACGTTTGTGCATGTCTACATGCACAGGCTAATGGTGTCAGCCTAGCTACAGTGCTACAGTGCAGAGAGGAGGTGAACTAGGCAGGGAAGCAAACTGGGCTGAAATCTGACAATGATCCCTGATCATTATTTTGGAAATACTACTTTTGTTTAAGTTCATTCATGCATATTCATTGAGATAGCCTATGGTTATGGACAATAAAAGTTTAAACTTTAATGCCAATTCATTGCTTTAGGCTGACACTGTCAAGAAATGTCCTTGTTTAAAAGCAAAGTCAAGTGACAACTTCCTTGCCTGTAATAATAATAATAATAATAATAATAATAATAATAATAATAATAATAATAATAATAATCCTCATCACTTTGAGCCATAATCACATTCAATGGAGGCAGTTCACATGTTCAACCCCAAATGATGAAGCAACAAGGAATCACATATCCATGTGTGTCCTACAGCCAACGTGTGGAGAATGGAGAACAATGGAACTGTCTGGGCCTGCCCAGATGTCAATACCCATGCACTGAGAACAGACGTCTTCAAAGGGCTGTTCTTGTACTTTGATTTCTGCAAACCAATCTGCTGTGAAAGGCATAGAAGCAGGGCAGGCCACATCCTTCTTGGTCTCTTGGTGACTGAACTACTTTGCCCAAACCTTTAGGATAAAGTGGCCTACGCACTAAAGCAATATGCCCCAATAAAATTTCTGCCCAGTATAATTACTGAATATTAATTATTGTACAGAGACCAGAATTTTGAAAAGTTCCATTTTGGGACTACAAATCCTATGCAGGCTGTGTGATTCTGAAAGCTGATGTCCAAAAAAGTAACAACCCCAAACTTTTCTACCAAGTTTCTTCAAAATCCCACAGTAGTTCAAAATGCAGGTATGAGGAAGTAGGACGAGTATTCAGTATGTGATGTGATAGTGACCACCTGTGCATCCATTTTAGACAAAACTCTCAGCTATGGAGATGACTACTGAACACTGAGTTAAGGGATATTCATGGCCTCAAATCAACTGGTGTTTTGCCCTGCTTGCAAACTTTCTTCTGTCATAAGAATTAGAAGCAGATTATCTGTCTGTCTGTCTGTCTGTCTGTCTGTCTGTCTGTCTGTCTGTCTATCTATCTATCTACCTACCTACCTACCTAAGTATATATGTGTGAGTTTCCTCCACATTAAATGGAAATGGTAGAGAGAGACCTGTCTAACAATGAGGATTGTGTTCTGTAAGAGTCTGAACTCTTGATGTACAGTGAGACAGAATGAAAGAAAGACCCACACTGCCCTCTTGTGGAAATCAATGAGAATAGTCTTATTCAAATTAAAGCCACAAATATCCAAGACTCTACGTATCTTACTGTCATGATGAAAATGATTGCCCATTCCCACCTTTTCTTAAAACAAAACAAAATAAAAAAACAACCCTACCTTATTTGACTTTTCATTAAGCCTACCAATTAAGCAGCTTCAATCCAGAATACTTAGGCTGGGACTCTGTCCAATATTTATGAGATCATAAACCAGATTTATTCTTGTAATGCTTGGAATTCAGGTTTATTGTTATTAATGACTGAACACGATCCCCATCAACCAAAATCTACCTCTTAAACCAGACAGCACTCCAGATGATGGGGTTTCTGAAATGCTGCAGTCTTTGGCACTGGGAAACAATGCTAGCAGTGCTGGGCACATGACACCTTGAGACAAGCAACTGAGGCAGGGCCTTTAAGGGTTTCTAGCTACCTGTTTCAATGAGCTCCATGACTGGAAAAGTGCTGCAGCCATCATTTCCCAGCCTCCTAATCTGCAATATCTCAGAAATCTTCAAATATCCTTGGGAAGCTGCTGGCTTAAAAGGTAGGCTGTGGAGGGGGGAGTGGCATTGTCAGACATAGTTGTAGTGACAAAGCTCTATTGTCATAGCTACGTCTGCTTTTGCAGGATCTCAGATGTTATGTTAACAGAATGTGAAACCAAGCCCTGTAGCTTCTAGCTCAAATCACAGCAGGCCAAAGATAAAATAAAATAATACACAGCTTAGATTTCATCTTCAATGTTTATTTAAATTTCAGTTATCTTGAGATGAACCTATCCTATTTGAAAAAAATAAATAATGGATAGTAAATAAAGAGGATATAGCAAGAAAAATTCACACTAGTTTTCCAAAGGACATATCCCAGTCAACATGAAATCATCTCAAGTCAAATGTAATTCTCTCTTTATCATTACAAGTGATTTCAGTGTGCAAAATCTGTTGTGGTCTGGAGAACTTTGCAATTATATTAACAAGGAAAAACACACAAGCTAGGAGAAGCTGCAAGGGTTTGCTGTTGCCCGGGGCCAACAGGAAGGGCAAGATTCTGGCCATACTCCTTTCTCCCACTCCTGCTGCATTAATTGAGTGCAAACTACTTTTGCGCTTTTTACTCAGTTATGTCCTCCAACATTTCACAGATGAAAACTGGTACGCATGTGGCCAAGCTACATTAGAGCATGGCCAAGATGACAAAAGTTATTAATGATGAAGGACACAGAAGTTGCCTCGGATCCCATTTAGGAGAAATTGGCAAAATATATTAATTGGCATAAACATAAAATATACCACATTGGACAAGAGGAAAACACTGGCCAAACACGTGCAATGCAAAGTAGGTGGGAAACCCCCTCTAGGCCAGGTCATAGTCAGGACATCATCAGGTGACTCCAGAGATAGTAGGCTTAAGCTAAAGTATAATGACTCTGCTTTCAGTCAATAGCAACAGGGAAGTTCCCACCAAAGCACTGTTTCAACCCATCTTCCCACTGACTTGTAAATTGTTCAATTGTCCCCACATCTGTCCAACAATTACAGAGCTATCATGGTAGCCACAGTAGCCATTAACCCTTTGTTACCTAACACTAAGATCGTTAACACATCCCTGACCCCACTGTCCACTCTACAAACCCCTTTATTTATTCAGCCAGAGAGCCCTCCAGGCAGAAATTGTGTACAAAAACCTCCAGTTTTGAGCAATTAGATGCAGTATCTCCCTTGCTGGTAGCCATGCTGGTCTGCTTTCCAAACAAGCACTGTCCTTAGCCACTAGTCTAAGCCACATTGCTGTTTCTTCACTGATCTCTGGATTATCACCCTTATCGCCCTTGAAACCTTGCTATCAACAATTTGCCTTCCTTTCTCTTTCAGCTAGCCTTGTGTGATTGTGTAAATGTTTGCTTCTTATGTGTGATTGTTAATTCTTCAAATAAACACATCTTAGTTTACTTTTGAGTCTTTGGCTGGTTTCTCCCAACAGAGATCCTACAAACATTCATGAAAAGATCTCACTAGGTCACTCCCCTCTTGCAGGCTATTAATTCCCCACCTTTGATTGTTGGAGGTACTGACATCATGGGTGAACTCCTGAGTCATCCATGTTTTTGGATAACAGAAAGGCAAAATATATACATACACACACACACACATACACATACATATACATATATATTTATAGTACAGGAATTGTTCTAAACAACTATCCCTCCATCTAAACAGGCCATCTAAAGCATGTTTCAATTAAGTGCTCTTTTTTTGAAGCTTAAACAGAATCACATTCTTGCATGTAATCACTAATTTTAGATTTTCCCAGCTCATAAAAGTCTATTGACACAAAAATCTTAACAGTTTTCCTAGTCTACTAGATGAAATCTAGATGCTGCAGTTAAACAAGGTGTTAGTTGGCACTGATAATGAAGTTATCACACAGTGATAGTTGGCTTTGAATTCTCCAAAATCTACAAGACCTTTGCAAGGCAGAAAAATCATAGAATCAGAGTTGGAAGAGATCACAACGGTCATTGAGTACAACCTTCTGCCATGAAGGAACAGACACTCAGAGCACCCACAATAATGATATCAACACTTAGCAGAGCTGGAAATTCATTTTAGGTGATATGGTAGTTAGAGTCAAGAAAAGCTACATTTGTTAGTATTGCCTAATGGTTGAAGGTAACTAACCCCCAGAATCTAAGCTACTGTTGTCCTGGAAAACACTTCAGATCTGTTTTGTTCCACACTCCTTGGTCTTTCTGTGCAGAGCTTAGAGCTCCATTTTTAAAAGGGGAAAATATCAGCCATAACTTTTAGAGAGGGGTAACACCTTAGCAGTCATCCATTGCTTTAAGAACAACATGTTAGTAAGACATTATTTTCCATTCTTTTATTTTTTTAAAATAACAGAAATATACTTTCAAAATAGAAAAAAAAGGCTCAAAATTACAAAATAGATGTTTGAGAAATATGTTACACATTACACTAAGAAAAGGTAGTGATCTTATCAGTTATGTTGCTCTTCCAAAACAAAACAAAACAAAACAAAAAACAATTGCTGTGTGTGTGTGTGTGCGCGTGCGTGCGCGTGTTTAATATCTCTAAGTAACATCTTTCAGGTTAAAGTCAGCCCTTTGTATCTCCAGATTCTTTATCCATTCTTTATCCAACCAATGACTGCTTGAAAATATTCCCCAAAATAAAATAAAATAAATTCAAAAAGCAAACTTTGATTTTGCCATTTTATATAAGGGATGCCATTTTCTTACACCACTGTACATAATAGGACTTGAGCATTCACAGATTTTGGAATCCAACGGAGGTCCTGGAAATGAACCCTAGCTGATATCGAGGCCTGATTGTATAGTATTTGTGACGGATTGTTTCCAAGGTCTGCATAGGATTTCCTGTATTTGGTTCAGCAATTACGAGATGGTGCATTGGGTTTGCAATCTTGTTAACTACTGGGAATTCAGGTTTATAGTTCTTAATGACCTAACACAGCCCCCAAATCCTACCTTTTAAGCCTGGCAGCATTGAAATTGAAAGGTTTCTGAGGAACTCTAGAAAGGTAAGCCAGGAGATGACATCTGCAGTGTTCTTGTGGCTGCAGGGTGCTTTGAGACAAGCAATTACAGTTGGACCCCAAGTGGTTTCTCCAGCTGCTGCTTCTTTATGTGGCCTGTAACTGGGAGATCACTGCAGACATCATTTCCCAGTGCTCTGATCAGAAACTCTTTAGTCAAATGCTGCCAGATCAAAATGATATGAGTTTTTTTCTGGGGGCAGGAGGGGGCTACAGATGTAACTATATGACAACAAAGCTCTGACAATTGTAGTTATGTCTGACAATGGAGGATGTCTGCCTGGACTTTTTCTACCATGGCCAGGCACTCCCTCCTGCTTTGTAGTTGTGCTTAGCACTCAGACCCTTTCTGCACAATGACGCTATCCCACATTGTCACATCACAATCCCGGCAGCGCCTCTGCTGGGATGGGAGCATGCTTCCAACACTCCCTTCTGCTGCCTGTGGAAGGAGCGTGAGGAACATACTTTGTCCTTCCAAATTGCAGCCGGCCTTCCTTCCATGCCACAGTACAGGTAGAAGCGCATAGATTGCACTTCTGGTCCTTCTTCATGGCCAGCTGCAACAGAAGGCTTATGCAATTGAGGGTCATTGACGGCTGGTGGTGCAAGAAGGGTGGGACCACGACGACATCATGAGGAAGCGTCATCGCGGTCCCACTCCTCTCACATCCCCCTGTCAAGATGCCATCATCATGTGGAAAGGGCCTCAGTCTGAAGAACAGATCAGGATCACTCAGAATCTTACTCAGTATTCTCTGCAATTCTAGTTGGCCCTAATAAAACCATTACCTTACAGGGGCTTTTAACAAAAAAAATTCCCCTTAAAATTATGCTTTAGGTCACTATGCTTCAGGACATATCACAGAGAGCAGATCCCACTCCCAACCCAGTTTTTATTTGAAAACAGTCTTTAAGTACAGATCATTAGCTGGCCCTTGAGCTCTACACATCCATGTTTCTACTTAAACCTAAAGCAGATCCATTGAGGCTTAAACAGCAGGGGGCATTAAACACTTGTCAGATTTTCCACAGACAGACAATGCTAAGAATCTCATTCTCATGGCTGTATTCACTCTGTCTCCTCACTCAAGGCCATTTAATTTCCCAAACAAGGGCTGGAATTTCACTTAATCTTCTCACAGTGCCGGGCTTTATTCTTCTGCATGGCAACCCAGTACTTCCCAGAGTATGTCTTTTTGTTTTGAAAAAAAAAGGGAAGGTTCAGAGTGACCTTGAGAAATATGCACCAAGGGTAATCTAACAGTGCATGCTTTACTCAGAAGTTAATTTTAGCTGAGTTTAATGGGACTGATTTCCAGGTTAAAGCCTTTACCACGTTGCAGGGAAACAACTGCAATGCAAGGAAAACAAAGGGTCACTAACAAGAACACCACGTAGCATTTCCTAAGACGGGTCATTAGTGTGAAGCTCTAACACTCACAAATCAAATCCCCAGTATGGTACATTTGCTGCTTACTGTAGCCGTTTTCAAGACACACCCCATTTAGGCCTCTGTCTCATAATTACAACCAAAGTACAGGAAGGAAACTGAAAAATGCACAAAGCTATTGAGTGAGAAAAGAACCAGGCCAGTAGAGAGGCTGTGCCTATAGCCTTCTGAAAAGGCTGGGCAGCCATTTGCCCCCATGAGCCTTGAACAGTGTTGGCTGGAAAGTTGGAAGCTGCACTCACACGGACACGTGCTCTCTTGCTTCCCTCCCTCCAGCCTGGTCCAGATTGTCGGGAGGAGGGAGAGAGTATAACTTTGCCGTTCCATCAACAGGCCTGCCCAGGATCACTGTAACGGGGGTAGGCGGGCTTAACCACTCCTTAGAAATGCTAAGCTGGATTGTTAGAATGGGAATGAGGTCAAAGCTTTCTCTCCATCCTAGTGAACCAGATTGCTGTTTGGGGAACCTCCCAGAAATCCTGCTGAAAATGAAGACACAGAGGGATAGACTCTCCTTGATAAACATCCTCCCTCCTAGCACCATCAGGTTGCTGAAAGCCAGGCAGTACTGGGATGGAGATTCACACCCATGCAAAGAGAGGAAACTTAATGGCACAAGGCTGATACATCGCGGTGGTGTCATATTGTCGCTTTTACATCTGCATGTTAAACTGGTTTGATGTCGTTCTTTCCTCTGTGATTCCGCACAAGTTGATGCTTTAGTGCAGTTAACATCAACGTTAAACCGATGTATCGTAAAAATGGAAAAACTCTGATGTAAACCACCCAAACCATTTCTGCTCCGTTTTTTCCTACATGCAGAAGCGTTATATCAATTCACACCACTTGCACTAAAATGTAGCAACGGTTTCTACAATTTCTTTTTTTTAAATTGACTCAGAGGTGATGGGGTGGAGCAAGAGAGGGGAACAGGAGTTCCATGAGAATTGACAATGTGGTAGCTACAAACATTTTTCTCCGCTTTACTTCAATAGAAACCGGTGAGTGTGCAGACAGGAATCAGGGTAAGTTGGAGTAAAAAACACTGCTCATGACACGTCGTGAAACGCGCCTCCACTCTAGTGTGGAAATGGCCTCAGTGTTAATTATTAATTATTCCCGGACTCAAGCAAGATTCAAACAACTTGAATTTACATTGAAAGGGTGACAGTTTTGACAATTACATTAACTTTAAATTAGTATTGAAACTTGTGTTACATGACAATAAAAGCCTTACTGAAATGAAAGTGAAAAATCCCACACGTGATCTGACTCCCTCACTCTCCTTATCCCTGTGTAAGATTTGGAGAGAAGGAAACAGCTGCATGAAGTTCTGAAAACCCAATCTCTCACTCACTTCACCAAAAACACTTCTTTCAGTCCCATTTTCTTTAGTTTATTGATTTCAAAGTGGATCCCAGGAAAACCCTCAGGGTTAAGAAGTGGAAAATCCACTGTTCTGGGAAACAGATGAAGGGTATCTACAAAGTAAAACAAAGACCACTGGGACTATCACCCTTCCAAGAAGCTCTTATTACCTGTGACCTAAAGCTCATAATTCTCAAGCCATTATAAATTTAAAGAAAGTGAGAAATGGATTTGCAACAATGCAAGAGAAGCAGGTCTGGGGCAAAAAACCAGCTGGGAAATGTGAAATTTATTGGCCCTGTGGCTCATTTAATTAATTAATGACTTCATTCTGGTAAAATGTTAATGCTAAAGTTCTAATTTAGCTCAGTCACTTTTGTTAAAAAGGTCCATTTTTTTGGCAGATTTCCAGCTCAATTGCCTTTTCATCAATTAATTGTGAACACTGTGCCCAGACCCCTTCTTTCCCAGTAGGATTAGGTTTCAGATAGCTCAATGAGGCTGGGGAAACAGGCATATGAGCTGAGTGATCCCCATGCATCTTCTGCTCATTCCCAGCACAATCACACTCTCAGCAGCCCTCCAAATTGCTGACTGGCAGCCTCTAGCAGTGGTTCTCAACCTATGGGTCCCCAGATGTTTTTGGACTTCAGCTCCCAGAAGCCCTGAGTATTGACCATAGTGGCTGGGGCTTCTGGGAGCTGAAGTCCATAAACATCTGGGGACCCATAGGTTGAGAACCACTGCATTCAAGTGCTCTGGGGAAGAAGGTGTGCCAGGATTGCTTTCCTTTCTCCAACACCATCAGGCTCTCAGTAGCCTGACAAGCAGGTGTTTCATGGATGATCACTGCCTGAAAGTGCTGGGGAAGAGAATGGTGTGGAGATCTACAACTTCTTGGCCTTTCTTTCCCAGGCTAACACTGTTACAGTGTAGTCCACTCTTTCTCCTTCACACAACGGTTATAGCACTTAGATACTCCTGTAATTGCATTGCTGAATCCTATTGAATCCTGTGGTTTGTAGTTTGGTGAACTTCCTAGAATTCTCAGCCAGAATGCTTTAATGACTCACCAAATGACAAATTCCAGGATTCCACAGGATGTAATCATGGCAATTAAAGTCATACCAAAGTGCCATAACTGCGTTGTATAGTAGAGATCCTGTTGAAGTTTATACTCTGGATTCCCCCATTTTCTAAAATCCTGCCTCCCCCCTTTAGAGAATATGAATGTATCTAAAGGATTATCACAGTTTGGCTCCATATTACACTGCCATAGTTTCTTCCTTTGGAATCCTGGGATTTGTAGTTTGGTAAAGATACTACAAATTCTCTGCTAGAGAGTGTTAGTGTTATAATGCAGGGAAATGTGCCAGAGCTTTACCTACTGTTGAAAGAGAAATGCTTCTTAACCCCTTGCCTCCAGCTTACCTTTTTCCCCTGACTGATTTATAGTGCAGAGAAGGATCTGTGTGGAGAGGGTGGGGGAAGCAAGAGAAAAACTGATGAGAAGCCAGACATGCTCAGTCCTCTAACTAAGAGGGAGAACTGAAAGTACAGTGGGACAAATCTCCATGTTGTAACCTAACAACCTTAACTGGAAGAGCCATTAAGCAAGTTTGGTAGGAATGTAGCTGTGGAGGGATATTGATTGCCTCCCAATAAGCCTTCTGCCCTCCCCTAATGAAAAGCCCCTTCAGTCTCTGAATTTCTAATATTGTGGAAGCTTCAAACTTCAGATGAGTATTGAGAAATACACTTTAGGCGTCCAAAGAAAAGGATCAGGCAAACTTAGCAAGAAAATGCAAAGAAGCAAGTATAACGGTTCTAAGATGTGACCAGTTTTCAATGTCTCATTCTCTTCAATGCTAGAAATTTGAGGTGGCGGAATTCTTCTGAGGAGGACGATGTCTCCATTTTGTTCCCCCCACCCACCCATGCTGAATGCCACAATGATGAAAGCTTTGGAGAAAATGTAGTTAGGGTCCTCCCTCCCTCCCTCCCTCCCTCCCTCCCTCCCTTCCCTCTCCTCTCCTCGTTTTTTTTTGGCAATAAGATATTATGAAAACTCAGCTCAATCTTTCTTATTCTGCAAAGGAGGCTGGAAGAAGCTTATCAGTAGGGGGCATGCATGTTCTATCCAATCCAATCTCAACATTGATACAGAAATTAAGTCTGCAACCATCAACAAGCAGTAGGAGCAACAAACTAATTTTTTTTCCCCTTCCACCCTCATAAAATCTACATGAATGTGTCACAGTTGAACTGCTTTAAAATGAAAATCAGAACCAGGGATGTATCTCAGTGTCTGTAGGTTAAATCTAACACCATGGTGAGAATGAACACCAGCAAGGGGCTTATTTCATTCTTCTTATCATTACTATTATGATGTTAGCATCAAGGATGCTGCAGAGCAAATAGGCACTTTATTGTCAACGTTTTCCACGCAAAATGCACTCCCCCTAAAAAAAAACCCAAAGTAAAGCTATCGGTGAGATTGCACAGTAGACAATTTTCTGCTAAAGATCCCTATCCGTTGAAGAGAATTCCCAGACAACCCTGGGGAGGAAAAGCAGATGATTAAATTTGCATATATACCTGTTTGCATTTTATAAGAACAGTCTCTGTTTGTTGCAGATCCTCTTCTTAGTACTGTTTCTATCTGGTCCTGATTTTTTTCTCCTTGGGGGAGAAAAAAGTTTCTCCTAAACTCTCAAGATACATTCTGTACCTTGGGAAAAATAATGCTGTGGATTGTGGTTTTAGAGACACTGGCCAAGGTATAACACTCTAGCCACACAGGTCTGTGTCCTCTCCTACTCTGTTAGCTGTCAAACCATGGAAAAGGCTGCTCTAGTTGTTCCTTACCAATGGGGAGGGAAGGCGAGGGAGGCAATTCAGAGGAAGAATGTGCAGCTGGTCCAAGCTTGTAAGGGGAAAGAAATGAGGAGTGCACCCTCATTTTCCTTCCCCTCAGAATGAAGGCCACCTGCTTCTTCCTCCTCTGAATTGCATTCCCTCCTTTCTTCACTAATAAGGAGCAACAGCAATCCCTTCCAGGGCTTGACAGCTGCGTCCCCCTCCTCCTTCTGTGGTTATGGACTGGTTTGTTTGTATCTTCTGTTAAATCTAATAAATATCTAATCTCAAAAAACAAACAAACCTGGAAAGCTTTAATTTCATTTGAAAACATGACATATATGGAGGTGTGTAAGAGACTGCACTGTTTTCCTGAAGCAGAACTGGAAGTTGTAATCAATGAATATTGTTTCTTACTTAGTACTGCTACTATGTGGCTTTATCTGAAATGTGATGCCAGAGAAGAGTTCTACAGACCCCATGAACTGCCAAAAAAGACAAATAAATGGGACTTAAAACAAATCAGCCCTGAATTCTTCCTAGAAGACAAAATGATTAAACTAAAATTATTATGCTTTGGGCATATCATGACATGACCTGTCTCATTAGAAAAGACAATAATGCTCAATAAAGTGCAAGACAGTAGGAAAAGAGAGAGTCCATTACAAGAGGACAGACTCAACCAAAGAAGCCACAGCCCTGACTTTACAAGACCTGAGCAGAACTGATGATGATGGGATGTCTCAGAGGTTTCACATTCACAGAGTCATCAGTCATTAAAACTGACTTGATGGCAATTAACAACTACTATGCTTTATCGTAGTGTGGTCACAAATCGAGTGGTGGGTATCACAAGGGTAACAGGGACTCCAAAAATAAGTGGTTGGGTACTGGGTGTTCTTGTGCTACATACCAGTGTAGAAGATGGTGAGGGGTAGGGCAGATGTAGTAGTCCCAATCCAGGTGTATGTGCATGGATGACGTGCATCACCTAAGAAGAACTTCTACATTTACTTCTACTGGCTCATTTGCCAGGCTTGCAGAATTTTTGTCCTAAATTTTGCACCATTCATTTCTCCTTGGTTATCTCTCATCCCTCAACAATATCTCTTGTGCTCTGTAATATTTTATGATTTCATTTTCACTTGCAATTAACTTAGATAGCTTATTACACTTGGACATTTGTTTTAATGTTTGAGGCACTCTCCCATGGAATTGTGCAAATTTTCCCTGAGATGCTCCAAATTCTCCTCTAAAATACAGATTTCTGCTTGTATGCCTTGCTGTGCTGATCCTTTTGCTATGCAGCTCTTTTTTGTCCTACCAAAATGGGGTTCCTTAACCTTTCACCTGAATCCAGTGAACAAACTAAACCGGTATCAGTTCTTTTCCAACCTGGTATCCTCCAGGGTTCTTGGAATATGACTCTCATCAAGCCCAGGTAGCGAATCCACTGGGAAACAGTGGTAGCGTGTGGCTGTCATGTCATTGGAGCTGTGAATGCATTCTAGATTTTAGATAGAGCTGTCCAAGGTGCTGAACGTGTTTAGGAATAGGGTACAGTACCTTGGAGAACTCCTTTAAAGCCTGGATAACAACCTGCAGTGGATTTATTGCCTGCTGCCATGGGAGTCAGCAGCCAGTAGCCATGAGAGCCACCGAACTACTGGGAATTCTAGTCCAATGCATCTAGAAGGCACCAAGTTGGGACTAAATTGTAGGCATATAAATAATATTTGCTACTTTTTCCCATTCTCAGTCAGATGGATTCTCTCTACATGTCAGTGTGACCTGCCAAGGAAACAAAAACTACTGTGAGCCATCTTATCTCCTGCATAAGAGCTAAATGATGAACATATTTTGAGTGCTCCCCCTATCAAAGTCTCTGCACTTTGAGCAAGAAGCTTTGTTAAGCAAATCACACACACACACACACACACACACACACACACCCCTAAGCACAGATGGATGGGATTATTGACCAAAAAGAAGTAATTCACCAATGCTCTTATGTTTTAAGAAAAGACCATACAGTGAAGGTACTGCCATTTTAATTTGTAGGAAAATCATAACTGCAATTTGTGAAAAAAAATAACAACATGAATGCATTACTTTCTTCAAAAATTTGCAGGAAACTCTCAGTGCCTTGCCCAGGCAGAAGAAAAATTTGGAAATTTTTCATTCTCTAATGGAAGAAGGAGAAACGCAAGATTGTATCTCCCGGGCAAATTGCAGACATCATTTGCTAAGCTATCTCTACCTCAGAAACTATTTCCAGCCTCTTTGTTGCATTTCTTTTTCATCTTCTTACCAGGTGTGCAGGGCAGAGCATGTGGAATCATCCCATCTGAGCCCCAGAACAGTAGAGGGACCCGTCCCAGAGCCCAATAGAGAGACTTGAACAAGAACCAATGGGTTCAAATTACAAGAAAAGACATTCCACCTAAACATTGGGAAGAACTTTTTTACATTTAGAAACAGAACAGATGGCCTGGGGGGGAGTCTCTGTCTTTGGAGGTCTTTAATTAGAGGTTGGATGGGCATCTTTTAGGAGTATATCAGTTGTGTATTCCTGCATGATGGGAGTTGGACTAGATGGCCATTGTGATCCTCTCCAACTCTATGATGCTATGAACAACGATTTGAATTTGGCTCCCCTGCAAGCCTGGGGAGAGGTATCTTTGTACAACTCCTAGACCCGTTCCCCCTCCAGTCTGGAGATTCTGGGAGTTGTAGTCCAAAAGACAGCATTTTCAAGCTCTGCCTTATCACATCGAAGCCTAATGCTCTTGCCACTACACAACATGTGCTCTTCTATTTTTCTAACTTCAGTTTTCACACAGATATTCTAAACAGAATTTCAGTGTGACAGTTACACACTTTCATGAGGATATGAACTTTGAAGTGATATATTTGGCAATACTTAGAATCAGGTAGAATTTCAGAATGATTAAGTGAGCATGACATCAAGGGCCTGGGACAACAGAAAGCGCTTTGTCTTGCTGTATGTCTTTCCTGGCAGCTTGAGGTGTTGAAATTTTATTTATTTCATTTCATTTGTATGTCACCTTTCTCCCAAGGCAGTTCCCAAAATGAATCACTTAACCCTAACTATAAAATTTTAAAAACCATTTAAACCACCACATCAAAAGTAAAAAGTAAAAAGACATAATTCGTATAAGCTTTTCACAAATCAGCAGGTGAGAAGGTTTGCCTCCAAGGTCTAATCTGACCCACAGAGCAGTGACTCCCAAACTGTTGTCCTCCAGGGGTTTTGGACTTCAACTCCCAGAAGTCTCAGCAGTCTTGGCTAATGATCAGTGATTCTGGAAGCTGAAGTCCAAAACACCTGGAAGACCAGAGATTGGGAAATGCTGCCATAGAGGATCTGGAAAAGACCCTTTCTCTCCCCTTGAGATATCCCTGACAGGACCTAAGAGGGCCACAGCCCTTCTCCACCACACCTCCAACTGCTCAATTTTTAAAACATTTTTGGACTGGGGGAAAAAAAAACTCTTCACACCATCCTCTATGCCCTCTAGAAGGTTTTTGAAGATAATGTTGCCATGCCCTCTTCTGGGGCTGTTTTAGGTCCAAGAGAGGTTACTTCCTGATTTTTTCTTTTTTTAATTAAAAAAACTCTCCTGGACTGCTGGGGGCAGGACTGCCATATTCTACTCCCTCAGATCTGGCCATATCATTTGCACATTATCCAAATTATACTAATCATGCAAATTACTTTAATTTGCAAATTCAGCATATTAATTGTTACAGTTTTTCTTCCACTGTGTTTCAACCTTAATAACATTTCAGAGTTACAACTGATCTGAGAGAACCAGTACAGAGTAGTATTTGAACTACTGCCCGTGGAACATGGAGACCCAGGTTAAAATCTCTGCTTGGTCATGGAATTCACCATGTGGCCTTGGACCACTAGTACCTTCCAGCAAAACTACCTTACAGGGCCCTTTCTTGCTTCTTGCCCTCTGATACTCACACTGCTCGCTCTTCCTTCCCTCCTAGTCCTCTCTTGCTTTGCTTCATTGTTATTGTTCTTATGTGCCTTCAAGTTGTGTCTGACTTAGGCCAACCCTAAGGTGAACCTATTACAGGGTTTTCTTAGCAAGATTTGTTCAGAGAAGATTTGCCTTTGCCTTCTTCTAAGGCTGAGAGGGTGTGACTTGCCCAAGATCACTCAGTGGGTTTCTACAGCTGAGTGTGGATTTGAACCTCTCTGCCTCAATTCACACCAGCAATATATCCCGTCCTTGTTCTTTGGACTCACCTTTTCTTCCTTTCCCCTCCCTCCCTCGCTGCACTCTTCTTTCCCTCCCATTCACATTTTTGCCTTACTGAAAATATTGCAGCCAGATTGATTATGGGTACACAGCTAGGAGCATTACACCAATATTAAATATTAATATTACACCAATATTAAAATCACTCCACTGTCTGCCAATTAGTTTCTGGGCAAAGTACAAAGTGTTGGTTAGTACCTTTAAAACCCTACGTGGTTTGGGTCCAAGTTACCTACAGGATCACCTTGTCCTGTACAATCCGCCCTGTACGCTCAGGTCCTCTGGGGACCATTCACTTAAACTGCCTAAAACAAGACTGGCAACAGTCACCCAGAGGACCTTCTCATCAGCCACCCCTGGACTGTGGAATGGCCTGCCAGAAGAGATCTGACAGCAAGAAATTAAAAAAAACAACAACAAACTGCTAAAGACCTATCTCTTCTGGCAGGCCTCCCAAGTCTATTTTTAATTGTATTTTTAATTGTTTTTAATTGTACTTTTATTGCATTTTAACTGTACTTTAATTGTACTTTTAATCATGATATATTTTAATCTTAGTATGTTTGCATTTATCATTCTATGTTTTAGTGTATTTTAATTACAATTTTTAGTCCTATATTCTGTACCCCACCTTGAGGAGAGGCGATTAATAAATAAAAATTATTGTTGTTGTTGTTGTTGCCCTCACAATGCATCCATCTGCTTCTGGAGCTCTGCTACTTGCACAGGCCATGCTCCCTTCCCATCTACTCTGTCCCCCATCTTACCTTGTGCCTGTTCAGTGTGGCCTTGCCTTGCTTTGTTCAGAAGGGGTTTGCCCTTGCTTATCTCTGAAGCTGAGAAACTGTGGCCATTTCTGCACTAGCCTGTTATAGCGCTACGATTCCACTTTCAACATCCTCTGGAATCCTGGGGTTTGCAGTTTCGGGAGGGGCTGGCCGGCCTCTCCCGAAACTGCAAGCTCCAGGATTCCAGAAGATGTTGAAAGCGCAATCGTAGCACTGTAACAAGCTAGTGCGGAAACGACCTGTGACTTGACCAAGGCCATCTAGTAGATTTCCATGGCCAAGCAGGAATTCAAACCCTGGTCTGTCACCATCCTAATCCAACACTCAAACCACTGCATCAAACTAACTCTTTGCTATGTGTATAAACCAGCCTTTTAAAAAGGCACATATTCTCTTCAGACTTGAAAGCAAATACTGTAGAAGGGGTGATGTTGCATTCCTGAGTTGCCACAGAAAAGTAACAATGGAGTAGAAAAAAAAGGGGGGGTCAACAAAGCCACGAAACAATGGCAGGACACAAACAAGCCACTGGTGATGTACGGCCCAACCCTGGTGTTCTTGTTTACAGCTATTACTTTTACTGCAAAGAAATTAACAGCAAGTGTTCACAACCAATTCTGTACAAATTCTCTATATGCTCCTGCTTACGTATCTCAACACTCCCTTCTATTTCTTGGTCACAGTGGAGTACGACCAAAATAGCTACCCTGGTTTTATGCTGTGAATCAGAGAAAATTATTTTTATTCTAGTAACGTTTTGCCCATTCTAGTAATGTTTTGCCCATACCATAAACTAATCTGCAGTTCCATCATTCAGCAGTACAATAACGTTGTGCTGTCATCACATGAACCGCCGCAGTTTCCAATTAACCTGTTTTGTTTCACATATCAGAATCTGCGTTAGCACATTTTGACACACCACAGCACAAAAGTTAGAAAGTTAAAGCACTGCCCTTTTCCAAAACAATTTTTAAAAACTTCCTGACTGTGTCCCCGAGAGCCATAGTGTGCTGACTGATGACATTTCACTGTACAAATGGCCCATAAAAAACTATTAAATCTGTCTTCTGCTCAAAAGGCATTTTAACTTAATGACCATTTTCACTTTACTTGGAATTGTTGGCAGGGGGTGGAGGGAATCCATTCCTCATATGCTGCTGACTGTCACAAGCATCTGGTTCAGCAAGGTAATATATCTCCTCAAGATTTCTTGGTCATGTTTCAAGAAAGCTGAGGCAGGCCCGTTGCCAAAGCTGCCCCATTCTCCTCCTCCTCGTTTTCTTAAAGGAACTTTTACCCACAAGATCTTACAACACATTCATAAGAGCTCTCAAATATGGCTCCTAATGTCTTCTAAAACTCATTTTAATTATGGTCAGATAAGAATACAGTAAAAACAAAAATTAAGCCGTGGTGAAGACCTAAGAGATAATTCAGGCCAATGAAACCCTAAAAGAAAAATAGGAAAGCCCCACGGTCTAAGGATCAATTCTTAGTGCCCTGAACCTGCCACAGGTCACACAAGGGATGCTGGAGATGACCAGAAGTCTCCTTCCAGTTTGTAGAAACAAAACACAGGGAGGGATTGTGTTTTGTTTTAAAGCAGGAATGGACAAAGTATAGCCCACTGGGGATGTGGAGGTGGAAACTGCACCCTCCCCCAAGCAGTTTTCCACCTCTGTTTTAAAGTAAAATTACAGTTCCCAGAGGCTTCTAGAAATAAGAATTCTTTTTGCTGCTGAATAGAAACAGTTGACCCTCCACATTCACTAGGGTTTGGGGTGCAGGACCCTCACGAAAGTGGAAAAACCATAAATATCAAAATGTATGTCTGTGGGAAGGGGGCCAAGGTGTGGTGGAAACAGTGGGCACTCAGGGTCCAAATCAGTTCAGGGAAAGGAGAGGGAAAGGGGATGGGGCCCTATGGAGGCCCTATGCTGCCTTTTTCTCACCCATCTCCTTCCTTGGGTGAGGGTGGCATCAGGAGAGGGTTTGTGGTGCTGAGAAATTGGGCTGTAAGACATCCTTAGCTGGCAAGGTCGTGGCTGTTGAAGGAGGAGTACCAGAAGTGGGTTTTTAAAGGGCTGCGCAGTCTGCAGAAAGGGATGGTTCCCCCAGAAAAAAAAGTACCTGAGATGGAGAGAGCAGGGCTTGATGAAACGCACAAATAATCAAATTCGTGAAAGTCAAACCCGCAAATGTGTAGAGTTGACTGCATGTATGCATGTACGTAAGTGTGTGTGTGTGGGCAGGATAGGCAATCAAGGGCCTCACTAGTAGGTTAGGAGCACACGAGATCTGCTAGTTGCAAGACTCCCCCCCATGTCTTAAAATTACAATCCTTAGAATAAGGCATGCCTCAGAGAACACAATCAGGCTTACTTCTGAGTAAGCCTGCAAAGAATTGAGCTTCATATATACAGTACATAAACAAGAGCCCTGCTGCGGCAGTCTGCTTTGAAAGTTGAATCAATACGCAAGGGGCAAATACTGTATATAGTCTTTGTACAAATTCCCCAATGGATGCACTCTACTTGCATTGGCGAACTAGGCAAAACTGGATTGCTTCCGAACATGAGACCTAATGTTGTATTGAAAAAGAAAGCCAAATTAATTCTTCTACCATTCTACAATTGCTGACACCCAGACCTGCTCTGGGGCAAACGTGGATATTTGATGCACACTCCCTATTATTTTCCCCTTATTATCACACAACATGTGTTAAATCAACTCACCAATGCAGTGACACCTATGTTTTTACCCAACAAACCTTTTCTGACTGGCCACTATTAGGATACCTATCACAACTCACACTCTATATATTTCAGTTTCCCCTGACCAGACCGACTTTAATCCATAAAACTCTCCTCTTAAACTCTTCCACATGCTACATCTAACATATGCCATAATAAGCTTTTCAGTGTTTAAGATGCTGAAGAGCTTTCTGTTGTTGTTTTTCCTCCAACAGATTAACATGCCTGCACCTTGAGAAGCAATATGCAGAGAGATCCACATCCCTTACCTCTGGACTAGTTGCCACTTTGATCACAGTAGAAGGAGATGCAATTGTGTGAATTTTGTCTATTAATTAGAGTCGCTTTAAATCTTATTGATTTAAATAATTTAAAATCACCTTTTAGATTCAGGCATGTAGCTATGGGGGATGGGAGCAAAATGAGGGCATTGTACCTCAAACAAGAATTCAGACCCCTGAGTGAACTTTTACCTTCAGTCCCCACATTGCAGAGACTGAGATATTTGCTTTCCCTGATTCTTTATTTGGATGCCTAAACTGTATTTTTAAATGCCCAGTTGAAGTTTTAAATTACTGCAGCACTAGAAATTTGGGTCCTGCAGGAAAACTTCAACAGCCAGGGTAGAACGCTTACTACAGAAAGCAATACTCTAATTTCTCCTTTCCTCTAGCTGCCCCCTGCCTGCCATTTTTCCCTTTCTTTTTATACATGCATGTGTGCATTTATCTTTATGTGGGTGAGGAGAAAAGGAGACTATTTCTTCATGTATGTATAAAAAAACCAAAGTCTTTTGAGAAAATGTTAATAGCAAGATGGACGATGAATCTACAGACGGCTCACTCTTCAAGGTTTATACATTTGTCTCTGGGCCTTTGCTTTGAAGCTGTGGTTGTTTCAAAGAAGTTCAGCTCCTTCCTAGCCCTAAAATGCAAAGGGCTCAACTTCAGGATGAGCTTTACGGCTTCATTCTGCCAATCGTTTGATTTGCTTCTGAACCCCAGAGAGAACATTGACACAGTTCTGTATTTTATCATTTTTATCCAAGAAAGATGCTAGATTTTCTATTACCCTGGTACCATTTTAAGAATTTTTGATGGTACTATGAAAATAAATAACCAGCTAAGAATGAAGAAAAAGAAATGTTATTTACTACCACGTTCGAAACACAGCTTTCCCTTGCTCTTTGTTAGGTAAAGGAGGGAAAGAGCTAAAATGAACTCCTTGTAACCATTTTTGCTGTATAACCACTTTGCCTCTCCTCCTCTCATAAAAGAATTTAATGATGTTATCAATTACCACAAAAGGTGCTTTCATATTTCTCTCCTCACAAGCAAGATCCTATATATTTCATAACAGCAGCTCTCATTTCCTCCTCCCTTTTATTTCCCACTGGGCAAAGAAATTAACCAACTTGGAACAGGAAAAAACCCCCAGCTGTTCTCATATTCCAAGATAGCTGGTTCTTCCCACCAGAAGAAACATCTACATTTATATCTATGAGAGATTCTAAACTGTTTTATTTTCCCTTTTAATGCCCACCAATCCAGTTTTTCTACTTTATTACCTGCTGAGGGAAAAGACTGCCTTAATAACCATGTTTGAAAGAGCCACTTTATAGATGTAGTTATTTTCTTTGCATAAACATATTTTTCATGTTGCAAATAATCCCCCAATTTTTCTAGCCACGCATCCTGAGATTGCAATGACTATTCTCTTTCTTTTCTAGCATCTATTTTTTTTAGAACTTGTTAGATGGGTTTTATTGTACAATGCTTTTTTTTCCCGTTTAAATATTTTATTTTTAACTGACATGAAAACTATAAGTACGTTATATACGAAAACGAAAAGAACACAGTACATTTACGGTTGATCTAGTATAATTTCCTTATCTTCCTTCTTCATCCTTTTCTTCATTTCCGCTTGTCTTCTTTCTTTATCGAATTAGTAATCAGTATAAATATTAACTATTTTTTGCTAAGGTATAAAACCTGCTACTATTATAACAGTAATAATAATAGAATAACCAAGTTAATATTTGTAGTACACACATATAATATATAAGAGAATAACAGAATAACAATACCTATATTATTAACCTATAAACTTTATCTAATTGTCTACTGATTATTTTATTAAACATCTTCATTTAGTTTACTATATTTACAATCTTTATTATTTAAAATATCAGTATGTTCTTGGAGACAATTTACCTTAATCCCTATTGTCTATTCCCTCTCTTCTTTATTCCATAATATTGATTTTCCTTTTCTATTCTATTATTTGTACCTTTACCTATATAGATGACTAAACATATACGTCCAATATAAAAGTATTTTTCCATTTTTCCATATGTTTCTAATCGGTTCCCATTCCTTATTTGTCTTGTTAATACTTCGGTTATCACTTAAATACATAGTAAGAATGTCCATTTGGTACATATCAAATAACTTAAGTTGCCAATGTTGAATTGTTGGGATCTCTTTATCCTTCCATCTAGAAGCATACAGAACCCTTGCTGAAGAAACCATATACAATAAAATACGACCATATTCTTTCTGTTGTTGACGATTGAGACCCTTATACATATTTAATAAATAGAACTCTGGATGGATAGGAACATCTGTCCCTATAATTTCCTTAATCGAGTGATGTATACTTTTCCAGAATGTTTTAGCTTTTTTACAGGTCCACCAAATGTGGTAAAAAGTTCCTAATTCTTCAGCACATTTCCAACATTTATCCGAGCCTTTTTTGTATATCTTAACTAACTTTGGTGGCGTTAAGTGCCATCTGAATAACATTTTGTTGAAATTTTCCTTTAATGCCATACTTTTCGTAAATTTCAAATTACCAGACCAAGTCTTTTCCCAATCACTCAATTCAATCGTATGTCCAATATTCTGCACCCATTTAAGCATACTGTTTTTGATAGTGTCATGTTCCATTTCTAGATTTACTAATATTTTGTAAATTGCTGCAATTAAATGGTCCTTCCCTTCAAATGCTTTTATATCCATGTTAGGTCCCTTTCTAATTTTATCTTCAATTCCTTCTGTTTTTACATCTAATTTGTACCTTTCTCTTAATTGCCTATAAAGAAACCAATTTCCTTTAAATCCTTCTACTCTTAGGTCCTCCAAGGCCTTAAAGGTGTCTCCAACAGCACTGGCTTTCAAGAGATTTTCATATGTCCACCATTTATTAGTTTTGTGGGATTCTGTAAGTTTAAAAAGGCTTCATGGGTTGATACCCATCTGGGAATCTTTAAATATACCTTCTTCTTGAGTATATTCCATACTCCAAGTAGGGATCTACATATAATAGACATTCTTTTTCGACATCGGCCTTGTTGTACCAGATACAGCCATGCCAGCCATATTTATTATTAACTCCTTCTAACTGAAGCATTCTTTTGTTTTTAAGGTTTAACTAATCCATAATCCATACTAAAGCACATGTGTGATCATACATTTTAAAGTTTTCTAGCATCTATAAGAGCGGGGCAGACAACTTGTGGCCCACCAGATCAATGACACCCTATGGCTCTCATGTCAGTGAGGTGGCAAATCTGCTCTGGGTTTTATTCTGAACTTTAATTGAGCTACCCCATATTTTGGGGACAGCATTAAGCAAATTGGATGGGTCATTTAAAATGTGAATCAAAGTCCCCATCAGTTTCACTATGCTTCTGCTATGGAAGCCACCAGCCATCACTATTTCAGGTGATGTATCATAACTCTCCTCAGTCCTAGCCGGCAGAGCCAATTATGAGGGATGAGAAACATTGTAGTCCAACATATTCAGGGCCCTGCTTCCCATTTCTGTTCCAGAGCATTGCCAAATCCAACTTCTACTTAATTTTGCCAACTATTATTAGCCTTTACATGCATTATTTCATTGAATCATAGAATCATAGAGTTGGAAGAGACCCCAGGGGCCATCATGTCCAACCCCCTGCTATTCAGGAACATGCACCGAAGCATTCCCAGCAGATGGCTGTCCAGTCTCTGTTTAAAAACCTCCAAAGAAGGAGACACCACCACACTCCGAGGCAGCATATTCCACTGTCAGACAGCTCTGACCGTCAGAAAGTTCTTCCTGAGATTCAAGTGGAATCTCCTTTCCTGCAGCTTGAATCCATTGCTCCTTGTCCTAGTCTCTGGAGCGGCAGAGAACAAGCCTGCTCCCTCCTCAACATGTCATCCCTTCAAATATTTAAACATGGCTATCATGTCCCCTCTTAACCTTCTCTTCTGCAGACTAAACATGCCCAGGTCCCTAAGCCGTTCTTTATAGGGCACGGCTTCCAGATCCTTCACCATTTTGGTCACCCTCCTCTGGACACGTTCCAGCTTGTCGACATCCTTCTTGAATTGAGGTGCCCAGAACTGGACACAGTATTCCAAATGAGGCCTAACCAATGCAGAATACAGTCGTACCATGACTTCCCTCAATCTAGACACCATATTCCTATTGATGCAACCAAGAATTGCACTGGTTTTCTTGGCTGCCACAACACACTGCTGACTCATGTTCAGCTTGTGCTCTTCCAAGACTCCTAGATCCCTTTCACACGTACTGCTACCCAGTCATGCATCCCCCATCCTATATTTGTGCATTACATTTTTTCTGCCTAAGTGCAGGGCCTTACATTTCTCTCTGTTGAAATTCATTTTGTTAGCTTTGGCCCTGCTCTCCAATCTGTCAAGGTCATTTTGAAATTTGATCCTCTCCTCTGGGGTATTAGCAGCCCCTCCCAATTTGGTATCATCTGCAAACTTGATCAGCATGCCCTCCGCTCCTTCATCCAAGTCACTGGCCCTTTCCACACAGGGGACGGGGAAATGAGGCAGCGCACGCAAGGGCGGAGCTTACCTGGAAGCGGGTTGCTCCATCCCTGCGGGGAGTGCGCGTTCGCCGCTCCACACGCTGGCGAATTTCGGCGGCGTTCGGCGGCGCCCAAAATGGCGGCCGGCAACTTCCAGCGGTGCTCCGCCAATCAGGGCAGTGCGCCAGCCGGAAGCCCGCCTCTGGGCAGCTCTGCAGGGATGCGCTAGTGCGTCCCTGCAGTTTCAAACGGGGTGCTGCAACGGGTTAGCGCGCTCGCATTTTTTAAAAACCACGTGAAATGTGGTTTTTAAAAAATACGCCGCGCCACCCCTTGCGGCCGCGCGAGGGCGGTTTGAGGTGTGGAACCTCCACTTTTCAAACCGCCCTAGCGCACCCCATGGTGTGGACGACCTCTGGGTGAGGTCGCCCTAAGCTGGTTTTTTTACCCCATGTGGAAAGGGCCATTGATGAAGATGTTGAATAGCACTGGGCCCAGGACAGAACCCTGTGGCACCCCACTAGTCACTTCTCTCCAGGATGAAAAGATTTGTGTGCAGAACAATTGCAGGTACAACAGGGAGCAAGGGGTGGGGGTGAACCTGTGCAGGCTGAGAGGCAAAACAGAAATACTTTAAATAAAAAAGTAAAATCTCTGGACTTACCATCACTGGCATGTCCCCCTCCCTCCCCTCCGAGCCTATCTGCTTCCTCTGTAAATGTTTCGCCCTTAGCAAAAGGAGTTCTAGACAAATGGAACTGCAGCCAGTGCTCGCGTTCTATATCTGGGCATCCTGTGAACTGTGCGGGGATGCTCCCCCTTATCCATCATCTCACTTTCTGTGGTTTCAGTTGCTCAAGGAAAACCTCTTCCCTCACAGACCCATCTTCCTCCCTCCCACCCTTGGGGCCACTCCATGGCCTTCTCTGGGTCCTGCCACTGTGCACCTTGCCTGCCTGCCCCCCCACTTTTAACTGCTCCTCTGCCAACAATGCCACAGGAAATGGCTCTGGTGCCACCAGAAGCAGCCCTCTAAGCTTCTCAGGGATCACAGAGAGGCTTCGTACTACGAAGCCTCTCTATAGTCCCTGAAAAGCTAGAGGGCTACTTCTAGTGACAGTCTAGGGCTTGGTACTATCTGGGGTTTCAGGCATCCACAGTGGGTCTTAGAACATATCCCCCACAGATAAGCAGGGGGACTACCGTATTTGTGCATCACATGAGCAATGCATGCAAAGGGTTACTGATGCCTGAGTGGGAATGCCACATGCTCATTGTTCTCTTGCACATCTATCTCAGTGTAAACAGAAAATCAGAGAGAAGGCACAAGTTGACATTCCAGCAACAATTTGCCACATACTACTGGGGACTGGGGAGATGATAACAACTAGAAAATAAAAAAAGTAGGCACACCGAAAATATGAGGTTCTTGCAATCTGTGTCTCCTCCACCCCACCCCCTGCCATGAATGTGAAGGGATTTTTTAAATTTTATTTCCAGTATCTACACTCTAATTCTGCATTTCCACTCCTATCATTTTGACTACAATGACCTCTACTGCATTGGTTTTATTTCCTTAAACTCTTAGTAGTTATGTTGCAGGGCCACATTAACACTCTCTCTTTCAAGACATGGGGTGGTTTCCTATTAGTTTTTATGCCCACTGAAAAGGTCTGATGCTGGACTTCTAGGGCTCTGTGCCCCATTTAAACACAGGTAAATAAGAATGTAGTTAGATCAGACATATGGCCAGCCTAGAAAAAGAGTAGAGGGAGAAGGAGGGGGAAGAGAGGGAGGGAGAGAGAGAGGGAGGGAGGGAGACAGACAGAGATAGAGAAGTATTCCAGTCTATTTGTAAAGCTATTTAAGGACATAAATACCCTAAAGGCACCAGATCCAATCCGATCTTGGAAACTAAGCAGGATCAGTCCTGGTTAGTACTTGGATGAGAGACAACAAACAAATATCAAGTGCTGAAGGTTGTATTTCGGAGGAAGGAGCTAGCAAAGCCATCTCTGAGTATTCATTGCTGAGAAAACGTTATGAAATGAATGGGATTGGCATAACTCAACAGGTGATTTGAAGGTGTGTGCGTGCACGCACACACACACACACACACACTGCCCAGTTTGCCTCCACATGTATCTGGTCCCCAACTACTTTGCCCAAAAGGTCCATAGCTCTCAGCATACAAAAGTTGTCCACTCCCCCTGGTTTCAACTGGGACTAGTAAAATGCTGCTAAGTACTCAGTGTAAGGTACGAAGGTTGCTATTATTCCTTATTAATGTTTCTTCAGCCTCTGGCATTAGAGTTGTACTTACACTGTCCGTGGATGTTCTATTGCAGTATTATTGCTAACAGTCTTTGTGCATTGTGTTCTCCATGCTACATCCATCTCTGCTTCAGAATGTCTTCCCTCCTATACAAAAGGAACTGGGAACAGGTGAAAATCCATTTTTCTTCACCAGTTAAGACATGCTAAGTCCAACCTGAAACAGTGGTAGGTAACATCGAGTTGCAGTATTTCAAAATACCAGAGCCTAGGATGTGTCACTTGTCCTTATTTGGGATGGAACTTCCGGTGGAGGAAGGAATTGCATTACTATAGATTAGGGAGCAAGCTACACTGGCTCCTATCAGGATTATGGGAGCTACACTTTCTCTGCTGTGGCCCCAACTGCTTCCTCAGAATTTTTTTTTTAAAATGCTCAAAGTGGAAGCACTTTTGCTGGGGTTCTGCCTCACAAAAATGGTTTTCCTCACTCCCTCCTTTAGGGAATCAAAGTCCATGTCTGCACTGTGCTATTATTCCACTCTCAGCATCCTAGGGAATTCTAGGGTTTGCAGATTAAGGAGCGGTATTTAGAATTCTCAGCCAGAGAGCGCTTTGACTTCAGTAAACTACAAACCCCAGAATTCCACAGGATGTTGAAAGTAGAATAATAGCACTCTAACAGTGTAGTGCAGAAATGGCCAAAGACTTGAGTGCACCTCTAATGCTTATGTAAGGTGAAGTTAAGGAAAAAGAAGCATTCATCAGTGTGGCCACGTTTTGAATTAGCATCTGAGGGAATTGATTTGGAACCCAAATTTCCTTGCTTTCTGGAGTATTATTTCAGCCATAATGTTTTGCTTGCAATGAAATTGTTTTAAAAAATATTGGGGAATTTCTCTTCCTTTCAAAGTGTAGACAGGCATAAGGGAAAAACAACAGTGATTATACAATGGCTAAAGCTATAGCAATTAAAAGAAAACCCACTCAACAAGAACATAACAACCTGCCCCCACTATATCAAGCACACTAACTTCTCAAAACCAGTCCTAGCTGGATCTCTAAAGAGAAGGAGTTGCTCTTGCCACTTGAGTCTATATCTCAAAGAAACACAGCCTTATTACTACAAAGTGTTTTTTCAAAATCAGCCCACCAGTAGTTGATGCGCTGCTGAAAGCAACCCCAAAACATATTCATAAATTCCATCAAAAACTAGTCATACACTGCAGGTTGGGGAGAAATAATAATTTTTTATTCCAGAATTGGCAGTCCACATTGTCTGCTTGGGTAAAAGGCACAAGTAGATCCTTCATGCTTTCAGGAAGTGATAGACTGAAGTAGAACTGTAGCATTAATTAATAATAATCAAAATAAAAAGGCTGCCCCTCCCCAAAAGAACATTCACTCTCACTATGGGAGAGATAATATGGAAGCCTGAAATCAACCTTAACTAGATTTTGGCTAGAGTTTTCCATGCATGCCTTTTCCATTCTTTCTCTATTACTCATGTACCCAGTAGTAGCACACCCGATCTCTCTCTCTCTCAGCTACGCAGTCGCCTAGAATAAAGCTCTATTCACTAAAAATAGCCTTGTTGATGATTTCAAGCACTAGGAGCCCATTCACACTACACAAGCTGCCATGGTTCCCTTCCATGGAAACCTGGGGCTTGTAGTTTGGTGAAGCACCAAACTACCTTGGTTTTCTGGCTGACGATTCTAAATGCTCTTTCCTCAAAAACAGTTCCCAGGTTTCCATAGGACAGAACCACAGTAGTTAAAGTGGAATAATAGTGCTATAATTTTGTAGTGTGAACGGGCCTTAGATTCCAAGTAGGCTAACTGCTGCAAGGATAAAAGGGATGGGAGAGAATCTTTGGATTTGTTAGCTGCCCTGAGAACATCTGAACTAAAGGAGAGCTGGAAATGATGAGTTCCTTTGGATTCTTCTTGGACTGCAATTCCCAGCATTCCTCAACATTGGCTAAGTTGGCAAGGGCTGCTAGGAGTCACAGTCCAACAACATCTGGAAGGCTACATAATTTCCACCCCTTCATTGAAGAGTTGGTTGCTTGGTTGAAATAACTTAAATGAATTGGTTGATTTCAATCAACCGGCCACTAAATTGATTGGTTGATTGAAATCACTTCAATCAGCTAACCAATCAATCCCCCTGAGCATACTCAAAAAGACAGAATGTGCCTAAAGGAATAATTTGGATCCTGGGCTATAAGCTGTCCAGTCCTTTTCTCTTATCTAAAATTGTCCAGTCCCTTTCTCTGAAATTAGTGGGCCATCTCCATGTTTGGTATTCTGAACTACATTATGCATTGTATACTGTGAGTGGAGGCAATTGAGTTTGCCCTACATGGAAAGCAATACCACTAACAAAGGGAAGCAGGTCCCCTTAACTTCCATCTGTGACTTTACCACGCAATGAAATGATTGTGTGGGAAAACCACCAATTCCCTTTTTCCCGGAATCTAACATAGGTAGCTTTAAGAGTATATATTATGAGACTTTTTGTATTGCAGAGCGGACTGGCATTTCCTAAACTTCTACACAGATGTATATTTTTATGTTTGTGTCCAGACCATTATAAAGGAGCTCCTTTGACTTCCATAATGTTAACAGGCAGTGAGTCAAATTGAGTTATGTCACTAGGATAATGAAAGTGTAATCCTTTAACCAATCTGTTTGAAAGATTATTCCACTCTGTTGTAATTGGATTCATAAATTAGCTAGAGACTAGCAAAATCTACACTCCATTTCCAGGATACAATTATATCTGTCTTTAATATGATTCTATTAAAAATGCAGCATCAGCCAAGGCAAATGTAAATCAAAAACAAATAAAAGGAATCAGCAACTCTTTTCATGATTAATCAGTCACTCGCTAGAAGGCCCTCATCCTTTATTAATTCCCGTTCCCTCATCTGAAATGATAGAAAACTTTTCCTTTATTAAAACAGAGAACATTAGCTTATCAATTTCTGGGTTGAATGATCTAAAGACTGGAAGAGAGAGGTCCTTTCTGAGCACTGTGAGAAGACCAAAATCAAGCTGCGGCATTTAAAAACACACCAGGGACCCTTTCATGCTACACAGTTATAGCACTATAATTCTATTTTAACTGCCATGGTAACATATTATGGGAACTTGGACTTTGTAGTTCTGGCAGAGAGTTCTAAGCACCCTTCCTTAAACTGAAAATCCCAGGATTCTAGAGGATAGAAACATGGCCATTAAAGTGGAATCATAATGCTACAGTGGAAGGGATACAGGGCCCTATCACACTACACTCTTATAGTGCTATTATTCCATTATAAATGCAATGGAAACATCCTCTGGAATTCTGGGGTTTGTACTTTAGTGAGGCTTAAGAGCTCTCTGGTTGAGAATTCTTAGTTCCCCTCCCTAAACTGCAAATCCCAGAATCCTACAGGATGTTGTCATGGCAGTTAAAGTGGAATAATAATGCTACAATAGTGTAGTGTAATAGAACACACAGAGAAAGAAAATATTAGGCTGGCAGTGTGCCAGAGTGTAACCCTGATTTCTGGGGTCCCTTGGGGATACCTCAATGTGCTCCATGTGATGGGGAATGGAAACTAGCCAGAGCACAAGCAATAGCAATGCGAGAGGCAGGGGAACCTAGCAGGGTCTTTTTACTCAGTTTTTACGGGGAAAGGCCAAGCCAAAAACCAAACAAGAATGTTCAATAAATGATTTTATTGAATGCAAGTCTCACGCACCAATGCAATCACGCACACACGCACCCAAGAGTTATTAAGAAACAAAAGAGAGGAAATTGGATAGGGGAGTATTAGAGGGGTACAGCTGGTGTAATACTGCACCTTTTCCTGAAGTCCTAGGTCCAGGAAGGCAGTGGAGAAGTGGGGCTCAGCATGGAGAGGGCTGAGGGATCACTCAACAGACGGAGCAACAGTCTGCTGGGGTGACCAGGAGTGATCCAAAGAACCACTCAAAAGCTGGGACTATTTGTAGGGGAAAAAGTATCTGGAGGACTAATACTTTCCTGGGAAGAACAATGGGTGTTGGAGCAATAACGAAGCTCCACCATGATAATTTCCTTTGTGTGATGGGATTGCAAGGTGTTGCCAAAGTCTCAGGATCTTCGGCTGTGTTAGTTTGTGGTGTGACTTCATGTAAATGGTCCTCGCCTGATGGAATATTTGCTCAACTTGGGGCACACATGCTAATCCCCTCAAGTCGGTGTCTCGGGGTTGAGGACCCTTTGTTTATTGTGGGTTTACACATCTTGAGGTCTCCTGGGGCTACATGACTGGGGATTTTACTGGCCTGATCTGGTTTTCGATCTTTGATCATTGCTGCCTACGTGCCCATCCGGGTGACCTCTCAGGCACATTGAATCATATTTTAATATCAAAATCGTAGACCTCGGGACAGGGTTTACGAGTGAGATAACAACAGTAGCAAGAAGAAATCTTCCATCACAGATACAAAATTAGAAGACCAGGTGAAAAAAGAAACAAAAATCTTGTTTTGTAAAGAAGACAACAATATTAGTTTAGATAAACAAAGACTAAACAAAGACTAAATCCATCTGGAAACAGGACCACCAATCGGATGAGGGCTTAGAGGTTCATGCATGCCAGGTGTAGGCCCTGAAATCTCCAATTAAAGCAAGTGTAGGTGTACTGGACATGTTAGATGCCTAGAAGCCCCAGCCAGAAGGGTCAATGGTTAGAGTTTATGGGAACTTCAGTTGAAAACATCTGGAGGACCAAAGATTAACCCATCCTGAATTAAAGAGCCTTGTCTTGGAATGAATTCTATCCTAGAGATCCAGGATGGGCTCAGTAGAAAACAGTGGGACTGATGGGCCAATCTGATCACAGCAGAGGAGGTAGCAGGTAGCTACAGTATTCTTGGAGTCACTCTATCAGTAGCCAGAGTACGAGAGAGATATTATCCCACCAACGCCATGACTTGAAGCAGGAACCTTTTAACTTATAGAATGGACAGACAGAGAACTGGAGAGAGCTCCTGTACTTTTAATGTTTGTTTAGAAGAGGGAATTTCAGCAGGAGCTGCTTGTCATGCAATCATTTAATAAACAACATTGGCTGAAATTCCCTCTTTTACATGACTGTTAAAGATGGAAGAGCCCTCTTCGGTTTTCACTCTGGCAACCCTATAAATTTACTACTAGCAAAAGTTCTTTGGTGAGTGTGCAGTCTGTTAAAAACAATAGAATAATGACTAAATAAGGGGAATATAAAATGAAGACAAAGCCAACAGCAGAAAATAAAACATTTCAACATGAAAAACTAATTTAAAAACGAGCACTAGCATAAAAGTACCCAAGTACAGAAGCATTGGCCCTTTCCACACAGGGGATGGGGAACGGGGCATTGCACGCAGGGACGGATCTTACCTGAAAACGGGTTGCTCCGTCCCTGCGGGGAGCGCGCGTTCGCCGCTCCACACGCTGGCGAGTTTCGGCGGTGTTTGGCGGCGCCCAAAATGGCGGCCGGTGACTTCCGGTGGCGCTCCGCCAATCAGGGCAGCGCGGCAGCCAGAAGCCCGCCCCTGGGCAGCTCTGCAGGGACGCACTAGCGCGTCCCTGCAGTTTCACACGGGGCGCTGCAACGGGTTAGCGCGCTCGCGTTTCGTAAAAACCTCATAAAATGTGGTTTTTAAAAAACGCGCCGCGCCACCCCTTGCGGTCGCGCTAGCGCGGTTTGAGGTCTGGAACCTCCACTATTCAAACCGCTCTAGCGCGCTCCACGGTGTGGACGACCTCCGGATGAGGTCGCCCTAAGCCGTTTTTTTTCCCCGTGTGGAAAGGGCCATTAACAATGTGTGTTTTTATCCGATCCATCCTGTAAAGCAGAGGCAAGTAAAGTGTGCCCCCCAGATGTTGCTGGACTGTGACTCCCAGCATCCCTTGTCGCTGATTATGCTGGTTAGGATGCCTTGGAGTTCAGCACCGTCTGGAGGGCCACTCTTGCTCTAATGCATAGAAGGTTATGCTGAAATTGCCTCCTATTTCCTTCTGCGAGATTTCCCCACCCCCGCCTTTGTTGAATGCACTACCTATTCAAACAAAGGTCCAATTAATACAGGCCCAGTTAGCTAGATCAACCGTTCAATCTTTCTGTCTCACCATCAGGCAGAAACCAGCACAATTCCCATGATGCAATGCTGGTTGTAGTGGTAAGAAGTGGGCAATCATACACTCCATGTGGCCAAGCAACTTCAGAGTTTGGTCAAGATGCTAAAACTGATTAGTGAAGAAGAACAGATGAACTAAGAGAGGCTGAAGCATTTTGCTTTTGCCTGAGCCTACTGGGAACAAAAGGATTCCACCGCTTCCCCTCTCCTCTCCTCCCCCTGCTGAGTTAACGGAGTGCAAACCACTTTTGTACTTTGAAGTCAGTTTCCAGCAACTGAAGTTAGCAGAGGACAAGAATAAAGTGGGAGGAGAGAGAAACTGGGACGTTTTAAAAACAGCTGAAAAAAGTGGAACGGCAAGAGAATTAATAGGGACTGTCCCTGCCAAATTGGTGCAGTTAGAGGGTATACAATATGGCAAAGGAGCAGCACAGAATGTGAATGTAGACATTTTCTCACTTGATCTCCCTCTCCATGACACACTTCCCATATTTTTCTGTACATCAAAAGTTTGGCCGTTGGCACTGTAGTTAAATGGCTTAAGGCTTTGTTTTGTCTCCATATTTGGTTAAGGAACATTTCCTACAAAATGATTTCCCTACACAGGTATTATTTCCACTTATGTGAAATCACACAGGTGCAGGGATGTATCTACAAGGTGGAAGTTTCACCCCTCCTAATAAGAATAACGTCTCCCCAAAATTAAGTTTTTCCTTCATACCCCAAATTTGTAGCACTACAGAATGTAAGCTCTTCGCCCCTAGAACTCATGTTTGCGGTGGTCACATCCCCTCAGTAACTGTGTCTACTCTCCCTTTTTGATGCCCAAACTGTATTTCTAATTGCTTGCCTGACATTTTGAGTTACTGCAATGCTACAAATTTAGGGACTAAAGAAAATTTTCTTGGGGAGGGAACAATGCCCTTTTTTTGCTCCCCTCCGCAGAGCTACAGCCCTGACAGGCACACTCCATACAATGGAAGGAAACACCAGTTCTGCCTTATAAAGCTATGGTTGAACGTGGCTTCCATCTGCCTGCACCCACAGCAAATCAAAACAGCTACTTGATGGTCTATAGGTGATGGTGCTTGAGCCAAATCTGGCCTATTAAGGAATGTTCCAGGTAACTCAATCAACATGCGAGAAAAAAGAAGAATAAAGTAGGACTTTAGGTTGACTGGAGACAATGGTATTGGTACAGTGTGCCCTCTGTACATGCAGGGGTTCTGTTCCAGGAACCCTTGTGTAAAACAAAGAATGCAAAGCATCACATCCCATTATAGTCAGTGGATGCGTTGTTTGACTATAATGGGACACAATGCTTCGTACGACCTCACATTCACGCATGCAGAGGTCATGGTAATGGAGGTCCCACTGTATTCTGAGAAGCAGGTGTCAATGGGCCTTTGTTTAGTCTCCACTCCTTTGCTTTAATCTCAGAATGGGAGAAGAAAATGTCTCTGGTTTAAAAAAGGATACGCAGACACACAGAAGGGATATAAGTACTACTATGGCTTCAGGGAATAGGTAGTGCTCAGTTATCTGAATTGGATGATTTTGGATGCAAGGCTATCTTTACTTCTTCCTTTTATGTAACAAATGTCTTTTTGAATTACTATCTTCCAAAATGAAGGAGTTTCTTTATTGCCAAGTAGCATTAAAACCACCCAATGGCTCAACACCCACACACTGCATCATCAGATGTTTATTAGTCAAGCATATAATCCAATTTTATGATTTTGAGTTTTCTCTGGTCAGCTTGAACCAAAGTAAGAGTGAGACACAAACACAGAAACAAAGAGATAGGCAGTAACAGTGCTTGAAGAGACATTACAAAGGAGAGTAATTTAAAGGGGTAGGAGTGAAAAGAGAAATTAATAGGTATCCTCAAGCGCACAACAACAAGACACAATGGCACTCAGTGTAACAAGGGGGGCAGCTTATTGTGCTACAACATGGGGAAAAAGCATTTGATTCACATTTTTCCTTTGCTTGGATACAAGGGTTCCAGCTTCACATGTTGCACAGAAGGTGCAAAATAGGGAGCACATGTCACTGACAACTTCTTCCATTGCTACTGTTTTGAGATGTCCACTCTAAGCTAACAAAGAAGAGTGCGGAGGCCTGCAAACTGGGGGATAGAGAATGATAAGATCACAGAACAGATGAAGATTTGTAAGATCATTAAAGCTAAGCAAGGTAGGAGCAAAACCAAAGAAAATAACAAAGCATGTTTGGAAGATTCAGCCAGAAAGATAGCTGCTATGCTTATTATCTTCTGAATAATAAGTTATTGTCATGTTGCTTCAAGTTGCAACCCTATATTGGGAGGGGGTTGGCAAGTTTTATTCAAGAGGATTTGCTGTTGCCTTCTTGCGAGGCTGAGAGTATGTGACATGCTCTGGGTGACCTACTGGGTTTTTATAGCTCAGTGAGGATTTAAGCCCTGGTCTCTGACAGTCCCAGTTCAACAGTCGAAACACTACACCGTGCTGGCTCTCAAATATTGAGCACTGAATAAATACTGACAAACTCAGGTAGAAAATGTTCAACAAAGGTCACAAAAGAATTTGCCCCCATCAAATGAGAGTTGATAAGTAGTAACAAGAGAAGGCATCCCACTTATGGAATAGCCTCCATAATAACAGCTCCAGAGTACCAAGTTTATCCAGACAATTTTTACAGAGGCTTACTACATAACCTGATCCCATCTATTGTTATTCTAGAAGCTACTTCCCTCATTTGCCTAGTAATCTTTAACTTCAGTCCTCCAGTGATGGAACCCCAAGCAAATCCTTAGATTATAACTGAACTGTCTATCTGGACATGTATTTTTATACTGTCAGCTGCTGCAGCCAGGAGACCTATATATTTAGATGATACTATATCATGGATACCATAGTCTTAAAGTTTCAAAACTAATGGTTCTTACACATGCATACATTATTTTCTGCTCCACTAAGCCCAAAGGCAAAATGCCTTGACAAAGATGGTGAAAGCACAAAAATTTTAAAATATAGTGAAATTATCTACCA
>CAOKZL010003815.1:0-68515 GCA_948472985.1 Iguana delicatissima | reverse complement strand
ACCTGATGACTGATTCCAGTAAATGAAGGGAGGGTTTTATTAGATGGGAAGAATTTGAGGGCAGAAGATTCATGCTGGGAGTATTTTATAATGGATTCCTTCTTTTACTGCCTGCCTGCCTGCCTGCCTGCCTGCCTGCCTGCCTGCCTGCCTACCTTCCTTCCTTCCTTCCTTCCTATTTTTGTACAAGGTCATAACATTTCTTCAAGCCTTTGCAGACCCCCTGCGAGGACATTGCAGTCCCCCAGACGTCTGCAGACCACAGGCTAAGAACCTCTGGATTAATTTAATCCTTAAATCTTGCAGAACAAATGATTTATACAAACATCCATACCCATCTGAATGGATCCCTATCTATTCCAACTGTTACCAGATTTAGACAAATAATGCAAATGCACATCTCTCCCAATCTGGTCTTTTTTTAAAAGTGTGTTTATTATGATGAAGATGATTGTAATGTTTTTTATTCTTTAAATTATTTTAGTGGCCTTGAGTACTTTGGTTACTTTGCTTAGGTGAGCTGAAGGCTATTTTTAAAGGAAATTTGAGTTATAATCTGGTGCTGATAATGATTTATAGAATCATACAGATAACCTCCTGTTGAAGAGGAGGGCAGAGAGCATACCATTATTCAGTGTACAGGCAGGGTGGTTCACTGATTTAATTGTTGGACCAGGGCTCAGGGAGAACAGGGTTCAAATCCTCGTTTAGCCGTGGAAAGCTAGTGGCTGATCTTGGACAAACCATACTGTCTCAGCCTTAGAGGAAGGCAGCAGGGAGGCTCCTCTGAATAAATCTTGCCAAGTAAACACTCTGATATGCTCACCATAAGATGGAGTAAACTTGCAGGCACAAAACAACAGATTGGTTAGTATATTTAACCACATTCACTGTATACCCCAGAACACAGTTAAGGAATTACTGCATTGGTAGAATTTCCCAGGCTTGGGTCCACAGACTGGTCTACAGTTCCCCTAGTGCTTCCAGCAAAGCCATGACCAGAGACTATAGAAAGTTTTAGCCAAACGACATCAAAGGACCAAGAATAGAAAAAGCTATTAGTTCAATAATCTCCAAACTATATGTTGAGAGATACTGTGAATGCAGTTCACTCAATACACTAAAGAATAATCCACTCCAAATTTCCCCTGCCCCCTGTGAAGCCAGTAGAAAGATGTCTGCAATATTGCATCTGTTTGTTGCATGGCATTGGAAAGGATGAGAAGCTTGTCTTGCTGGTTTACACAGCAACTGGCAAATAAATTTACTAGCATTTAATTTAAAGGCAAGATTCTTGGTCTGCCTTCTCATAATTGACAACCACTTTAAGGAGATTATAGTAAATATCAATTTTAGAGCTGTTATATATATTTTAAAAGCCTTTCAATGTTTTCCTGTGCTTTCTGGTACAAATTTGTGCTCTGGAGACTGATACTTACTGACAGCTCTCATCCTGTTTCAAGTTAGGTCTTTTAATATGTTTTCTTCAATGGTCTCCTGACTTTGCTAATTTCACTTTATAGCTTTATATCCCTTTTTACAACCCTTTCTTTGTCAAACTTGCTGTTCTCTCTTATGTTTGCAGCCTCCCTCAGGCTCTTGTGATGTCTTATTAGCCTGAGCCTTCATCTTTCCTCCTTCTACACCCTTTATCTCTCTTGAGATTAAAGCATGTTTTCAACTTGTTTGATACATTCTGAAAAAGAAGGCATAAAAAATGACACAGGGCACGAGTGTTCTCTTGTAACAAAAGATGTCTCCTGAAGGGGACCCTATGTGATCACTTCCGTCGTAACTCTCCTATGACAAAAAGTACAGAGAATATCTAGCACAGAGCTAAGCAGTTCATGAAATCATTAGAAAGTTCTATGATGATCACTTATGTAATATTTCTTTTACCACACTCTCAACAGACCTGAGGGATGGAACACATTTGACCCTCCAGATGTTTTGGCCTTTGATTCTTATTGGACTCAACCAGCATGGGCAGTTTTAAAGCATTCTGGGAACTTCTAGTCCCAAATAACTGGAAGACCAATGTTTCCCCACCTCCAATGTTTCCCCACCTCTGTTGCACATGATATTTTCACAATATAAGAGCTGGCTCAGAGGCAGGAGTTTAAAGATGATCCAGGAGCCAAAAAAACCCAAAAACCATGGGACTGGACAGTACTCTGAACCTAAGTAGATCCACAAGGCAACTCTAGCCATCAAGGTTGAAGTGAAAGCTAGGATTCATGATGAAAGAGACATTCAGAACCAGGGGACGAACCAGGAGACATGACCAAAGAATGAGAACAGAGGAATAAGTCAAAGGTCAGGAAGACCTTGCTGCTCAAGCAAAGCTTGATGAGAACAAGAACTCCTCTTATATTTATTCCTGTTCAAAAAACATCTAATAACTAGCATAAGTGGGTGAAGTGAATATATATAAAGTTCAAAGGTTCCACAAGAAGGAGAGCTAACAATAGTCATCAGAGAGAAGTCAACACCATATGTAAACAAAAAATTACTGATTCCAAGAAGCTTCCAATCTATTTTGAAAAGTAACAGTAGTGAAAAAGTGTGTGTGTGTGACCAGGGTTAGATGTTTTTCCCAAGCCACCTACTTTCAGCTAGGAAGAAGGATGGGAGAAAAAGAGCGCTCTGCAAAAGAAATAGAACAGACAGGAAGCAAGACTAGTGTCAAAGGTTAGCAATGACTGGAGTCCCCAGGCCTTGCTACTTTTGCTTTTTTTCCTGTTGGTATCTTCTCCAGCAAAAAGAATAAGCAGGAGTAACTTCTACTTAATCAAGCAACTTCCACTCATCCTTGTCCTCTTGGCATCTTGCTAATGATGTGTGTGTGCTTGTGTGTGTGTGTGGGTGCGCACATATGCGCTTTCAAGTCACCTGTTGACTTATGGTGACCTCATGAATTTCACAGGGTTTTCTTAGGCAAGGAATATTCAGGGGTAGTGTTCCTTCCTCTGAAATATAGCCTAGAGCACCTGGTATTCATTGGTGGTCCCATCCAGATACTAACCAGGGCTAATCCTACTTAGCTTCCAAGATCAGATGGGTTCTGGTGCCATTAGGATATTTAGGTAGGCTTGTCAATGATATAGCTGGGTGTAAATCCACTGTATACCTACATGCTGTTTTTTTTTTTTTTTAGTCACTTCAGAGATAGGTATTCTCTTCCATGCTCTGCTGTGACCAAAGCTCCCTGCTTGACTTACTGTTTAACCACTGCAGCCTCCTTCCATGGCTATTCAGTAACTGATGGAGAGTGAGGACATTAAAAAAGTATCTGGCTATATCCCTGTAGTGAGACAAAGACTGATGACATCATCTGCTGACACCTCTGGAGGACTCTTGCAGATCACAGCAGATGATGTCATTGGCCCGTATCTGACTGTATCTAGCACGTTTGGGGGTTGAGAGGAAAGATACAGCATAATTTTGCCCATGGAACTATTACACTATTATGTGGTGTATGCGATCTTGGCCTCTGTTTGATAGTGTGAATTTGGCTGTGTAAAATAAAAGGAAAAATAAGGATGAGAAGTGAGACTATTCAGGGAGTAGACTTCATGCATACATTTTGTTCAAACCCCCCTCCCTCCAAACACTTGGTTGAGACCAAGAGGGCTATCTTTTCTTTTGCAAAAGCTCCTGACAACAGATGATGCAGTTCAGGCCATTTCCACACGATGATGCATTGTCTCACTACAGCCCCAGGTCCAGAAGGAAGCACGTCAGCAGCACTCCCCTCTGCACCAGCTTGGTCCATGTGGAAGAGAACACAATGTCACCACGTTCCTCAGTGCAGCCGGGCTTTTTCCATTGCTGCATTACAGAAGGAAGCGTTGCCAATGCGATTCTGCAGCCTCTGCATGGCCAGAACTGATGAGAACACTGTGCGATTGCAGACGCAAACTGAGTTTTTTCCATTTTGCGAAAACTGTGTGAGCATGATGCTCCACGAAAGGATGGCAGGGGGATGGTGATGACATCATGCAGAAGTGCGACCTGCCGTCCTGTGACGGAAATGAGAGAGTGACATTGTGCAGAAAGGGCCTCAGATTCAACTTTCTTCAGATACCCAAGACTTTTCCTGTTGCCACTGCCCCTTCATCTATAATATGATGCAAACAGAGAGATGATGTCATAGCCAGAGAGCTTGGAACCTTTACTTTTGTGGACTAGAACTCCCATACTGGCTGGTACAGCACATCTTGGGAATTGTAAAAAAATAACTTTTCCAGGGTGGGCAGACTCAACCTAGTCTCTTTCACCTCATCTGTTTCTGTGACGTCACTGCAGTCAGAGGTGGTCTTCCATATTCTTCAGTATTCTACATATGCTTTGTTTCAGAAATCTCCACAATTAAATTAACAATAAGTGAATCCAGATGGCAAGCTCATGATATCCTTGACCTTTTTTTTTTAAGTAGTAATAAATAATGTCATTGAAATTCTTTTCATTCCCTCAAAATTACTTCACATGTTTTTTGTTTATAAAAGGGTCTTAGGTGATGTCTCTAAATTAACTTTGAATTACTGCTTTAGGCTAAATCCTATGGCAATTGTAAGGTTATGTCTTTGCAAAAATGCTTTCAGTTTAGCACTCCTAAAATTCCTCAGATGTTTTATTTGAGGAAAAACCTCAAAGTGTTTCAGTTTTTTTTCTTTTGGGAAACCTGACAATAAGATACAGATGCATGAACCACTTTCTCTCACAACATTTTGTCAGTTGTATTATCAAACCTCTTTTTCTTTCCCTTAATGTACCTCTGGGTTCCACTTGATGTAACTTTGAATTTCACTGAACTAAGAGACATTTTACTGACAAATATTCTGGAAATGAAGAAGCTTAATATGGTTTTACTTGGGCTAACCTAGAAAACTACTTGGATCTCCACAAAATTGTGCATCTTAGCTTCCAGGACCATTTTTCAGCCAGTAAAAGTGACTTGACACAGTGAAGGTTACACCTGAAATATCCAGTTCTCCCCTGACACTTAAAGTCTTAAGGGATTTCTGATAGCAAGAAACAAGACCTGGGTTATTCACATGGAAGGAGTTTGTAGAAGGTCCGTTTGGATATCTGATCTGGATGGCTAATCTAAACATCTGCTACAAATGTTTGTTGGATGGAATGTTACTGCGGGAACTTTTAGCATACTATGTTAGAGCAGGGCTTCCCAAACGGTGTGCCTTGATATGTTAGTGCGTCGCCTGAAATGTGTAGGTGTGTCACCTACAATCTTGGAAATGTATGTTATTGTTTAGAAATCATATATTTTAAAAAATATATGGAAGGTTTTTGAGATATGTTGTGTCCCCATACATTTTGTTATTACAATTTATGTATGTGTCTGTATTTCTTATGAGAGGTTAAGTTTAACTTCCACTTTGCTAGTAAAACTGAATTACTATATCGCAAAATAATGCATGTCTAAAAAATGTGTCACCAACATGAAAAGTTGGGAAAGTTCTGTGTTAGAAGGAGGGCCTAAATACCATAAAAACAGTAGTTTCTATCTGATGTTGGAAGTTAATTAGGGTCAGCCCTGGTTAGTATTTCAATGGGAGACAGGCAATGAATACTAGGTGTTGTAGGCTGTATTTCAGAGGAAGGAACTAGCAAAACCCCCTCTGACTATTCCTTGCCTAACAAAACTCAGTAAAATTCACGGGGCTGCATAAGTTGACAGGCAACTTGGAAGGCACACATACACATATTAGCATGAACATGCACTGAACTCGGGTTATTCACCTTGCTCAGATTCTGATCTACCATGATGTGGGACAGAAACAGATTTCTTTTTATAAAGTTGAATTCTTGATTCACTAGCATAGCCTTTTTCTTTTTTTTGTGGGGGTACTGGGGGGAAGCAATTCCTCTACTGTTGGATCATAACCAAGGACAAAGAAGAGAAGATGTGACATTCCTTTTCTTTCTTGCCTCTCCTTGCACTAAATACTTTGCATTTCCCTCATTACATTTTACTGTTCCACATCTCACTGCTTGTGGATGCTGAGGAGAAGCCATTCAGTCATAAATAGCAGAAACGTAAAACTTGGAAAGGGAGATGACATACGCAATAGAAAAAGTTATGTTGTGTGAACAGCTCCAAAACCTTCAAATTGTGCAATGTATTACTAAAAACAGCTGTCCTGGAAAAAAAAATAAGAAATGAGGATATATAAAAGGAAATGGCTCCTTCTTCTCCAGATGCTTCATCTGGTTGGTCTATCAAAATATGGAAATAATAAAAAAAGAAAGATATGAAATCTGTTCTTCTCAAGTTTCTGTAGCCCTTCATGGATTTGGAATTTGATTTTTATATTTTACAATGTAATGTTAGCCATTAGTATAGTGTGAGAAATACTCTCACACCATGATCAAGAGATCAGTATTAGGAAGGAGGAAAGCATATCAAGTTAGTGCTCACTTCTTCGACTGTTACCCTTTGCATTGCTTCTTTTGCTTGGTTCTGGGCTTAAAAATTGTTCACAAAAAATGTTTGCATTAGGGATTTCAGGATAAGAATGGATAGGGGATTGACCTGGGGGGAATTGCCTGAAGCATGTACATCTGAGGAGAACTTACATACAAAAGAAATATGAATTTATGTGTGTTACTGTACATACTGGGTATGGAAAGTAGTCAGAACAGACTTATGGTTCAATACTTGTGAGAATGACATGGGTCAGAAATAGATTTATTTGTCTGTCCCAAGGCTATATTATTGAAATTAGCAGGAGTTCCATATTTTTCTATCACTGGCACTTGTGATGATATATTTGCATAATAAATGTCACAGCTTTGCCCTTCCTTTTGTATTTCAGTCTTTGACAGCCTATCATCAACCAGAATGCCAGAAACTTGCTGTGTCTCTCATTTTGTGAAAGGAGCTATATTATTGGAAGATAAAGTTCCCTTTAGTTAGAAAAAGAGTGTCACCTAGTTGTTTCAGAACACTAAGAAAATAGGCAATGTTTCCAGAGCATGCGGAGATGGCTCTAATACCAAATTCCTCATAATATTGAAAGATGTTTCCTAAATCCTATCATTAGTCTGACCTTGAGTATAGCCATTTAATCAATTGGATTTTCTTATATGTTGACCCACAATTTAATAATTGATTGGATGCATCTACTCTAATGGGGACTAATGAAGGGATTACAGACATGATCTTTGTTGTTAAATGCCATCGAATTGACCTTGACCTATGGAGAACCTATGGATGAAAGACCTCCAGGATGCTCTATCCTCAACCATACTTCTCAGGTTGTGCAGATTCAGGGGTGTGTCTTCCTTGGTTGAGTCTATCCATCTGTGGTGCAATCTTCTCCCCCCACTATCTTCTTTCTTACCAAACATTATTCTCTTTTTAGTGAGTCATGTCTTCTCATGAGATGGCCAAAGTACAAGAGCCCCATTTAGACATTTTGGCTTCTCTGGGAAGACATTTTGGCTTCTCTGGGAAGTTCGCTCTGGGACCCATTCATTTATCGTTTTATCAGTTTGGGGTATCCACAGAACTCTTCTTCAGCACCACATTTTGAATGAATTGATTTTCCTCCTTTCAGCTTTCTTCACTGTCCAACTTTCATAATCATGCATAGGAATTGGAAAGACAATGGCATGGACAATCCTAACTTTACTATTCAATGATATATCTTTGTACTTCAGGATCTTGTCTAGTTCTTTCATAGCTGCCCTTTCACGTCCTAGTCTACTTCTAATTTCTTGATTACAATTTCCACTCTGAATAGTGATTAAGCCAAGATACTAAAAAATCTATTTCAATGCCTTTCATTATCTACTATAAGGTTATATAAATCATCTGTGGTCATTTTTTTTTCTTCATGTTCAACTGTAAACCTGCCTTTGCACTTTCTGCCTTGACTTTCTTTAGTAATTGTTCCAAGTCTTTGCTATTTTCTGCTAGTAGGATGGTGGTCATCTGCATATCTTAAATTGTTGATGTTCCTTCCTCCAATTTTCATGCCTCTTTCCTCCAAGTCTCATGCTTATAGTATGCATATCATGTTTTCATGAAGTTTAAAGAAAAACCTACGCAAGTTAGAAAGTGTATCAACATAAAATCCTGTAAGATCCTTCCTTTACTTCACTTCTATTGCAGAGAAGAATAGTGACTTCCGATGCAATGTTATTATTTGCCATCCAGTCAAATTCAACTTGTGGTGACCTCATGAACAGAAGATCAAGAGACCTGATCATCAGCTGCTCTGTTCAGGTCGTGTAGACTCAGCTGTGATTTCATTGACTGAATCATTTATCTGTAATGCAGTCCTCCTCTTTTCTTGCTGCCTTCCACTTTATCAAACATTATTGTCTTTTCTATTGACTCACATAGTCTCTTGATACAGCCATAGTACCACAGCCTCTGTTTAGTCATCTTGGCTTCTAGGAAGAGTTCATGCCTGTTTACTATCCAATGTACTTCTTCACCTTTTGATTTGTCCATGTTATCTCTGGAACTTTCTTCCAGAATCACATTTCAAATGAATTGATTTTCTTCCTGTCAGCTTTCTTCTTTGTTTAGCTTTCACAACTATGCATAGAAATTGGAAAAAAAATGGGAAATTTTGAGGTTGTTATTTAATGATATATCTTTACATCTGAGGAGTCAGGGCAGATGAACTTTCTGTTTGCAGCATCCTGTGAAGACACTGTAAGATCCATCTGCAGAATAGAAATGTTGCTTGTACACGGCCTCCTAGTGAGTTCATGACAGAGGTGAAGTTTTAATTGGGGACTTCATGATTTGCTTTGTATACTTCTTCACCATCACTAGGGATTACATCCAGGCTACATTCCATGCATGCGGAGCCTGACTTCCAAACATCATAGACTAATTAACCAGAGCTGTCTCTGTTTGGCTCCAATAGAAAACTCTCCCTATCTCCCATTAATTGCTAAAAGTGCTAGTGTTCCTTGTGTGTAGCAATATGGAGTGACTCCACAAAATATAATTAAGCCCTGGTGGCAATTTTGGCAGACTTTCTCTCTATATGACATGTTTATGGATCTCTTGTTAGGAAGTAGGTGGGAGGAGGGTTCATTGTATTACAGGATCATTAGTCTGTTCAATTCTTCTGTCCTGACTTGCTTTTTCATAGCACGAGGGGCTCTGTCCATATCTCAATGAAATCAATTTGAAACAAGTTAAGGAAACTATTTTGGTAGACTATGACTCCCAGGCCCTGAATACATAATCATTCTACTTATTTCCATCTACATGGGCAAAGGTTAAATCTTCTTAGTCAGCGTGAAACACACAAACATAGCAAACACAAAAGGGCAGGATGATCGATCAAAAAAGAACCAAACAAGCCATCTGATGTTTCTAGTGTTTAAAACGCCATGCAGCAAGGTACTATCTATCATAATTTATATACCTAGTTCACACAGTTTTTATATTTTAGCCATTCACACTTTACAATGTGTTTATTGTTTTGTGCAAACTTTTGCTCTCCAAAACTGTCTGAATTCTTGAGGTGAGGTGCATTTCTTATTTCAATAAATCTTGGGAAGGATAGAAATGGTATTTTGGGATGAGACTGGAGAATCCAACAATTTGTTTTCTTTCCTAATTACCACTTACATATTGTCAGTGTTTAGGGATGTGCGGAATTCACAAGAGGAATGTGGTAAAGTTGCATTTTCCCCAGCACAAAAGGAAGAGATAGTAATCACCTATTAACTACCAAGGGGTTTCATGCACCCTATGTATATGGAGGATTTCAACTTTTCTGCTCCCACATGCATCCATGTATATAAGTTGATTTCTCACTGCTGGATTATTCCATGTTTGATGACTCTCAACTAATGTGTACTGTCTCCACTGAACCATTCTGCATTTCAACTGAAGCTCGGTAACATGACAGCTCTATCTGTGATAATCAATCTGTGACAATTCATTCACATATGTGACTCGTCCACTGAGACAATGCTTATGCCTGAGTGAGCTACCTTGAACAGTCTTTAAAAGGGCCATTTGTTTTATTTCACACTTCATTATCATTATTGGTGCTTCCCATTTTATTTAGATCCTGTTAGTTTTCATCAGCTACTGGGCAATGAAGGAACATTGGATGGGAAGAAGAAGCACGGGACGTTTGACCTGAATGTAAAAGCTTAAGAAGGGTCATGCAGTTAACTGAGGTAAAATATGGGACTAAAAATTTCAGATTCACATATGTACTTTCCCAAGACTGGACTTTATTCCCAATCCAGAACTCTGGGATCTTTTGCTTGTGTCCAAATCCTGTGTGAGCCACCCACTTAAAGGGACTTACTGTCGTTGTTGTTGTCTGCCTTCCAGTCATTTCTCTTATGGTGACCCTAAGGCAAACCTATCATGGGGATTTCTAGGGCTGAGAGTATGTGGTTTTTATGTCAGTTTCTGTGGCTGAACTGGGAATTGAACCCTGGTCTCCAAGGTCATAATCCAATGCTCAAACCACTACATCATTCTGGCGCTCCAAGAGACCTATACTCCTTCTGAATCATTAATAAAAATGGAGACTATAGTCAATAAATCAGAAGAAGATTAGGACTTAGAAGAGAAGCGATGAAGAAACTAGATAAGATCCTCAAGTGTAAATAACAACCGCAGCAGCAGCAACAACAACAACAACCAGCAGTACCTCAGGATGATCTGCACCATATATGACTCTTTAGGAAAGATGATAATGCTCAGCAAAGTAGAAGGCAGTTGGAAAAAGAGGAAGACCACATTACTGGTGGATAGACTCAATCAAGAAAGCTAAAGCCCTGAGTTTGCAAGATAACAGGGTGTCTTAGAGGTTTCTCATTCAAAGTCTCACCATAAATTGAAGTCAATGTGACAGCCTTTAAAAAACAACATTATGGTAATTGAATATATTGTAACACTGAAATAGATTATAGAAGGGATATGCAACAAAACAGTGACATGTATGTAAGCCAATACAATGAAACCATATACAATCTGAATCCATCCTATCTATGTCTTTATTGAAGATCTAACTAAACTGTTCATCATTCTGCCTATTTCTTACCAAGTGAAGAAATGGTGCATGAGCTCCTGTTGAATGGAAGTGGAGAGGAATATAGTAAAGTATTGAAAACCAAGCCTTTATGAGGAATGTGACAGTGAGAAGGAGTAGAGGAAAAATAGCTGAGGGAGATGGAGAGAGATCAAGAGAAAGAAAGAGAAGAGTCAGTAAACTCCGGCAAAGGAAAGAAATTGTAGGAACTTAGCTCTGGAAATGTAAATATAAAAAGAAGGAGAACTTGTGCAGAAAGTGTGTTTATCTGGAAATGGACATTTGCAGATTGGATCCAAGTCTGTTCAGGATCAAAATGCAAACCTATTTAATTTGTCAGCCATCTGCCGTGATGGCTGGTGGCTCCCATGTCACTGTTGTAGTGAATCCAGTCCAAGGTTCAGCCTTTAAAGGGGCTATCCAAGGTGATGAAACAATAAGAAAGATAGGGTTCAGGACCTTGGATAGGTCTTTAAAGTTCAGACTAAAAACTAGAGCACATTCATTGCCTCACTGGTTGGACATGTGTTCTGAGTTTGAAATAACTCATTAAATGGATCCATCACTTCTAATTAGTTGTTTTTTTCAGCAGTGAGTTAAAATTCATTGTTTTGGTCATTAAATGCCAACAATGATATTTTTGAGTGATGGGGAACATTTCTTATAACAGTGTTTTATTTTGTTTGCAATAATTGTGGAAGCATTTTGACCTTCTTCGAGCAAAGGTTTCTGAAATGTTTTAATGAATTGTTGATTTAATGAACGAATGAAACATTTAATTTTCTTAACTGTTTTAGCATCAACAAGTTACTTTCCTTTAAAGATTCAGTGTTACTTTACGAATGCTAATGCTTACATTTCTACACTCTAAATTCTGTGAAACCAAATTGTGCCAGTGCTTGTTATCAGAAAATCACTCCCATAATACAATTCTCCGCTCAAAACCTGCGTACTGGAGAGTGTCACTTTTGGATATGGGTAGATTTTGGATGAATGTGTGACTCACCTAATGTGAAACTTACACAGACCAGAAATAGGTTCAACTGTTCATCACTAAGGGTACAAACAGTACCAACTTGTGTTGGATTCCTCTGAAGAGGTGGCATACATGAACCAAGAATTCTCTTCTATTATTTCTTAGCTTCTTGGGTGTTCTGTGCAAGGTGAAGAAAGATGCTTTTTGGGCAATGAGTAATGGCTGCTGGTGGCTACCATGTCAGCAGGGCAGTGAATCCATCCCATTTTTTTGTCTAAATTTTAAAGGACATATCCAGTATACAGAACTTATTCTGAGTATAGGGTTGATCTCCATCAAAGATTGGATGCAACACCACAGTGGATTCACTGTTCCACTGAGAATGAGACTATCTGATGCCACTGCCAATGAATCCTTTGTTAACTCTGAGAACCAGGAAAAAGCCTCGCACTCACCTTCAGGTTTTTTTCCCCTGAATGCCAGGATATTAATATGGGACATAATTGGTGGCCCTGCTATTGAATGGTGGCTACTCCACTTCAGATTTAAGACTCTTCCAGATGTTAGGTATTCCAGGAGTTATCGAAGAGCAGATCTGTGTTGGAAATAGCTCCTATAACACCTGAAGGAGCTGTAGAGGAGGCTGCTATAAAAACTGAGGGTAGAACACCGTCTGTACAGTTCTCTTACTATAAAGCAGTGGCTCTAGAGTAACAAAACCATCACTTGCACCCAGTGATGTCATTCAAAATAATTAACAACCAATTCTGTCTATTTTTGTTAACCAAAATTTTTCAGTTCTTATACGATCCATTATTGGAGAAATGTTTGTGGATGTGCACTCGCCTGCAGCAGAGGGGAGGGGAACGATTAGGACTAAGCACTCTCTGAATGACCCTTCCTCCTTCCTTTCTCTTGCTCTCCCTCATTCTTCCTCATTTCTTCTTTCCTAAGCCTGCTCCTTCTCCCCATATAGATGCTCTCTGTGAGACAAGGATCGACTCCATTTTTCCCTTTTCCTCAGTCTCCCTTGGTGGTGCACACCACTGCAGCAGAGCTGTGGCTGGCTGGGACAGCTTTTGGCTTGTTGTAGCAAAGAGGGCAGCTAAGAACATGTGCAAGTTGTTGGAGCTTGCAATTGTTGCATACCTACACTCACTAGTAGTTAGACTGCATGTCATTCTCTAGGAATTTAGGCACAGCATTTTTATGGTAACTTCCTGTTTGTTTATGTGTTTGTTCCCAACAACTTCCTGCATCATGTAGATTTCTTTGTTCTCTGGTATATCATCTGGTCTCACCCCTCTCTTTATCCCTACCTACCCTCAATGAGGCATATGTGATAGGAGCTTTCTCTTGGTGAGATGCTCCAGCAATCCTGATATCATGTAGTACTCTTTCTTTTCTTACCTTTCTCAAGAAGATAGCTTATGTGGATTAAGCACAAGTATATGTGAGTAAAGCTACTCTTGTATACCTCATGAAGAAGACTGATTTCTTTCACTGCTAGTTCTTGTATGTGGGCTGGGCCGGGCTGGTGAGCTGTTCATCTTCTGCCTACTGCATCAGATTTTCTGCTTGCAAGCCCCACTACAATTTTTCATATTTCCCAAAAGAAGGCCATTTCCACACAGGGTGAGGGAATCGCCCCGTGCTGCTACTTACCAGGTCTTATGGCTCCCCGGTCCAGTCCAAGCTGCTCCGGAGCAGTGCATACTCGTCGCTCCGCACTGCCCCAGCGTCGAAAATGGCAGTTTCCAGTTGGTCGAGGGTCTCGACCAACCGCTGAAGCTTGCCAGCCTAAAGCCTGTCCCCGGCAGATTGCAGACTCGCATTGGTGCAAGCCTGCAAATCTGCACAAGGGAGCAGGCTCGCACTGGCATGCTCTGTGCTTTTGAAAAACCGAAAGAAACAGGTTTCTCAAAAGCACCCTGGACAACCACTTGGGGTCGTTGTGGAGCAGGCTGAGGTGTGGATCTATGTTAAATAGTCTGTACCCAGTCCGCTCTCAGGTGCAGACCTCCTCTCTGGAGGACAGACTGCACCGTTTCAAATACCCCGTGCGGCAATGGCCAAAGTCAGAAAGGGAAGGGCACATTGAAACTTTTTATTTCCTATACCCACAAAAAGCAATTCGGCAAAGCTGACAAATTTTAACAATAATTTCGGGTCAACTGGTGCAAAATGTCTGAATGGACCTCGGGGGATGTAGATGCTTTTGTACATAGGATTCAGAGCTGCCAGCATTTTCATTTGCTTGTTTTCATAATTGTTTTAGGACCTACTGGAAAGCACACTTTTGGTACTGGTGCTGCTGCTGACTGTTTAACCAGTACATATATTGGAATAATATGGAAGGCGTGATTCTAGGAAGTACATACTGTGTACAGTTCTGAGCTGATGTATGCATTTTATTTGCAAACCAGCCAACTGAAACATAGCCTCCTCTGATACAGGCTATTACTTTTGTGTTCACTACACATCACTTATTATTAATGGGGTTCTTGTACTGTTGAGCCTATTGAATAGACATAGTGTCTGAGAAGAAAATGATGCCAAGGGAGAGTAATGAAAAATGTGGGTCTGGCTGGAAGATTAATTGAGAAAGAAAATTATTTGATTGAAAGAATTCACTTGTAAGTGCCATCATTGCTCCTGGGTGTCCTGCAATAAGACACCACTCATTAAAGATTTAATAACTGGAAGGAGCTGGGGGTGTGCTAAAGGCCCATGGGTAGCTAGTTGCAGGCTAATGAATAAAATCTAATAATTTCTCCCTCCTACCAAAATTAAGTGTAGGGTTGGTGTGATCTGGTGAAATTAAAAATGGTGGATAGCTTCAGGGATGTGTGCATTTCTCTTTAATATTTTTTGCTTTGAACCCATGGTTAAAGGATGTGGGCATTTCTTTCTGAGAAGAGAAAACTTAAGAAAAGTTTTGCATTTCCCCAGTGTCGAGCTTGCCATTCTTCTATCTCTTTGCAGTCTTTGTTCACAGGTGAAATCCAAAGTTTTCATTGCAAAATGTGAAGGCCTAAGTGGTTTGGAAGCAAGTTTCCCTGCAAAGTTCAATATCCTTTATGATTTTTCCTGGATCATTAGATCTTCCAATCTAACTTTGTGTAAGTGGCACAGATATTCCAGACATAAGGAAGGGTCTTAGTCATGACTGCATGCAAGCTATAAGGATTCTTCCCCAGGGTGTCCCATTTTTGAAATCTTTCTTGCTTCAGGCTAAGACTTTTATAGTTATATTTATTTTTAGACAAGATCTTGGGCTGCCAAACTGACTCTCAGAGACCAGGGTCTGAAATTCTACTCATCCATGGAAATAATGGATAACTTGTGCAAGTCATAATCTCTCAGCCTCAATGGTAAACCTCTGAATAATAAATCTTGCCAGGAAAACCCTATGATAGGGTTGCCCTAAGTTGGAGTTGAATGGAAGGCAACAATGGTGCCAACAAGCTGTGGCTGATTGTTTCATCCCACCCTTTCTTACTTTGGACCATGATTATCATATGTATGTGGTGATGGACTGTTGTTGTGTGGATCACAAGTGGTGAAGACCCTGAAATAAACCATGGTGAGATCGGGCAATTTCAGAAGCTACCTGATGCTTGGAATAGCAATAGCAATGGATCACACCCAGAGAAAAAGAAGCAAGTTATGGATTAATTAGCCCTTTGGATTTTTAAAAAGTAGGTGTTTTAGGGCATATGAACCGCTCCAGTTGCATGCACAACTTTGGATGAACATAGGGGTCACCAGGGTGTGGACTGTTATCTAGAAGCCAAATTGAGCAAAAACAGCTTCCCTTTGACCTATGCTTGTTGAATATAAAAGGTGACCTCAGCATTTTTTTTTCAGGAGATTGGACAGGATAGGATATATCTTTTACAAATAGGGAAGTGAATGTCTATAAAGCCTTAATTCACAGATGTCTCCCCTTTAGCACATTCAGATCTGATTTCATTGGTTACCCATGCCTTCTTTTATCAGGTGAAATCAAAGAGATCTGTGTGTCCCCCCACCCCCTGGTGTGCATTTTGCATGCATTTTTCAAACTTGTCCAAATTGTGCGAACATTCTATTACTGAACCATATTTTAGCAGTGTTTTGTGCATATAGGAAATGTGTACATTTTTTCTATGCATACTTTTTGAGTTCATTTTCTTTAGGGCCTCCTGTCAGCTGAAGTACTTCAGAGAAGAAACTATACTGTGTCCGTAGTTAGTGTGGGAAGTATGAACTGCTGCACGTCCAGCAAACCTCTGATTACCTGCACATCTGAAGCAAAGTTTGCCTTCTCAAACCTTCACTCTGTGGACTCAGTCATTCATCTATTCATACCTGCACTGATTACGCTCACTGAGAAGACTCTGGAATCAGGCCTAGCGACTAGCAGACATCTTTTGAAAGTTAACTCACGTCTTTTGAGAACTTTCAACACTAGTACCTGCAAAGGCTTCATATAACACTATCTAATTAGCTTTAACATGCCACATAAAAATGCCGTCTAAAACAAGACTGAGGGCAGAACATTCAGAGGTATAATTAAACATGCCAGCAGCTTCTTTACTGAGGTGATATTGTTTAAGTAGAACACACTGCATTATTCAGAAGAGCATTGCTTATAGCAAACACGAGCCTATGGTTTCTGTGGAAACAGGGTCAGAAAGCTATAGGTAGTCAGTGCAAAGCTATCAGTCGTGGGGGAGAGCTCTCGTTTGCAGGCCTCACCCCTGGCCTGCCTGCTGAGAGACCCTCCCAGGCATCTTTCAGAAATCACGCCACCATATTTCAGGAGGTGGAAGAAGTCTTTTAATTAAAAAGAAAAATACCCACAAAGTTCCCTTTAAACAATAACTTTCCTTAGAGATAGTTCTATACGATTCCATCATGTACCCATCCATTCCTCTCATCATCACTCACCTCATTAGCTCATCATTTTGGAAGCTCTAAGATGGAAGTTTTCAAACTTTCGCAGGATTACTAAGACAGAAATTTCAGCTTTCAACATGAGGTTCTGACAGAATAAATTGTGATGAGAACAAATGAGTGTAGATGGACTTTTTCTCTTCAAAATTGTCCCTTACAGAGCAATCCTATGGAGTGAGGCAGACTAAATTATGCTGAACCTTTCGTTCACAGAATTTGGACAGTGTGACTTCCTCCCCATATTTGTCCCTTGTCTTCTTCTTGTTCCCATTAGCAGGAAAAGAAACTTCTCCAGCTCTATGGGTAATGCAGTTTTTGCCATGTTCTTAGAATGTATCAGGGAATGGAGGTGTTCGTGATTAAGGATCCACACCACTGGTGCTTTGTGACATTGGCCATTTCCACACTACAATGTTAAGAGTGCTTTAGTCCACTTTCAACATCCTGTGGAATTCTGGGGTTTGTAGTTTACTGACACCAAAGAACTCTCTGGCTGAGAATTCTACATGTCCCTCACTAAACTACAAACCCCAGGATTCCATAGGATGCTGAAAGTGGACTAAAGCACTCTTAACATGGTAGTGTGGAAATGGCCTTAGTGGGACAGTAGGGACATTTCCGCACTATGCTGTTATAGTGCTGTTATTCCACTTTGAGCATCCTGTGGAATTTTGGGGTTTGTAATTCACTGAGACCAAAGAGCTCTCTGGCTGAGAATTCTAAATGCCCCTCCCTAAACTGCAAACCCCGGGATTCCACAGGATATTGAAAGTGGAATAATAGCACTATAACAGTGTAATGCAGAAATGGCCTGAATCTGCACCAAATCTTAGCCTAAACTTTAAAGGAGTTATCCAAAATGCTAAAACTTATCCTCCGATATGCTCAGCTTCATGGATTGCTCCTCTAACATTCAGACTAAATCCCAGAATGGATTCTCTGGTCTGATCTGCAACTTCTCCCAGAGTGACATGTGCTCACTATGTCTGTCCAACACTTAGAAGCAGAAAATGCTAAGGAGGTATGACCCCCTAATAGAAATTAGTAGCTATAGTTTAGTAAGGTCAATCCAGATCATATACATGCCTGGTAGTCGTAGTAGTAAGGTCTCAAATATTCTGGAATCAATCATTGGTAACAGGCAGTCACTGTGAACCAAGCTAAAGAAGGAGAAAAGTAAACTCCACAATGTTTAGCTTGTCCAAAGAGCCAGGGTTTCCAGAAATCTGAGAGTATGCAAATCATCTTTGCAGTTGCCTGACACAAGCACTCTACAGCGCTGGGAGATTTATATTTTATCAGCCTTGACAGCCAGATGGCTAATTGCTTGGTGTCTAATATTTAACTGTGTGTACAGAGTGTTGATTCTTCTGTTCTTGTTTGGCTTGCCATCATGGTGCACATGGGAGAGGCCCTCCCTCAGCATCTCCCTGCTCTGGCTAATGTGAGGGTTCATCATTCAGAGAATCTGGATTGCTTATGTTTTCAAAGAAGTAGCCATGTTAGTCTCTTGTAGCATAAAAAGGAGGCAATGAAGGGGAGATGAAAAAAATGTGGCAGCACCTTTAAGACTAACTAGTTTCTATTTTAGGGTGGATATTAACTCTCTTCTTCGGGTGCAGTAGTGAGTCACTCAAGCTAAAATAAAAAGTCTTAACGGTGCTGCCACATTTACTTCCCTCCCTCTCCCTGCCTCCCTCCCTTTTATGGATTGCTTGTTTGCCCATGGTTTTTGGAGCGACTGTATTTTGGAACCAGAGGGTCCTCCTGGTATGAATCCTTTGTGTTACAGTCCACAGGGTGAATTAAAACAGCACGGAGAATCATAGAGCTGGAAGCCATCACAAGGTCTGTCAAGTCCAACTCCCCAACAAGCAGGAATATGCCATCAGAGCATTCCCGACAGATGGCCTTCCAACCTCTGTTTAGAAACCTCCGAAGAAAGAGACCCCACTGCACTCCTAGGCAGTGTATTCCATTACCAAACTACTCTTATCATCAGGAAGTTCTTCTTACTGTTCAAACGGAATCTCTTTTCCTGAAGTTTGGAGCCATTGCTCCATGTCCAAGTCTTTGGAGCAGCAGAAAGTAGGCTTGCCCCACCCTCCATGTGACATCCCTTCAAATATTTAAACATAGCTATCATGTTGCCTCTTAACTTTCGCTTCTTCAGGCTAAACCTGTCCAGCTTCCTACATCATCCTGCCTTGTTTTATTTCAGAGAAGTACTGGACCTGGGGATGTATCTATGGCCAACATTGGTAGCATATGATGATGGATATTCCCCTCCATAGTCAAACCACTCTCTCAGTCCTTGGAGAGAGAGATCAGAAAAATCCAATGTCATCTGAGAGGCTTTCTTTAGGACAGTGGTTCTCAACCTGTGGGTCCCCAGATGTTCATGGACTTCAGCTCCCAGAAGCCCTGAGCATTGACCATAGTGGCTGGGGCTTCTGGGAGCTGAAGTCCATGAACATCTGGGGACCCACAGGTTGAGAACCACTGCTTTAGGAATACAGTCTGATCAGATGCAGATTTACACAAAACCCTCATATGCATCTATGGTAATAGTAATTTTATAGCATAATATATTCACTCGTGAGTATAGGATTGCAGACTTGATCAATTATGTTATTAAAATATTTATGCCTTGCCCTACAGCACATGTTCTCAGAGCAAGGTACAAGAAAATCAGTTAATTGAGATCAATTAAATTTTTTCTGTAAGATGGAAATTGTATATCCTCTTCCTCCTCCTTCTCCAGATCTTCAGAAAACCTTCAATAGCAAGGCACTTGGGAAACATCCACCCGGCTGGGACCTTTGCAATTCATGCTGACAAAACATTGCATTGAAACCCACTGTTAATAAAGTAAGTGTAGAATCAATCTGTGTCTGTGTGTTTTTGAAAAAAAAAAAAAAAGAACTCCGTCTGCTTGGAGACAACCAGACCGCCTCTTTAAGGGATTTAGAATTCAGAATGGATAATTGTTGCACTATGCAGCTCTCCTCACATTTTCATCTTAACCATGACATTGCTTTTGCCTGGATGTGAAGCATCTGCTCTCCTTTGCACAGCATATGTTGGGAGCTCTCACCAATCCCGCTCTCTAAAATACCTGGTCCATTTTAGAAATGGACAAATCTGTCAGTTTCACTTTCCCCTACATTTCTTTTTGAAGGACCAGATCCCACCCCATTTATTAAGGGATTTTCAAGTTTCAGTATGTTCTTCTGAAAAACAAAATGAACATGATTCTCACCCACCTGCCTCACCCAAATTTAGTCAGAGCTGTTCACAACATGGACAGTCCTGTAGTTGCCAGGAGATGGCAATGGCGAAGCTTGGAGTGTGTGGAAGGGGGGCAGGTGGGAGGAGCGGCTATGGCATGTGGGGTGTGGCTGTAGTGCATGGGGGCATGGCTGTGGTTTGTGAGGGCATGGCTGCGGTAGGTGTGGGTATGGCCAGGGCACACAGGGGCATGGCTACAGGCCAGGACACCTCAAAAACATTGTTGCCCGGGGCGGACTGCACCCTCCACGACTGGAATATGTACTTATGTATGGTTGGATTTCACTATATGTATTTAAAACTCAGTTAAAAACCTCTTTTTTCCCCCAAAGCTTTTGAAATTTTAGTTTAATATTATGTTATAATCCTGTATCTTTTCATTAAATACATTTGTCAGTTTGATTTATATTACATTGCATTGGTTTTTGAATTTCTATCTGGATAATTGTTTTTTTACAATTGTGTGGCACTAGTTTTATAGTTGTATTACTCCTTTCTTGTTGTGTGTGTGAATTTTAGATTGTATGACTTTAGCAGGGCTGACTGTGTTGTTGTTGCTGTTCTCTTACTTTGTTAAGCACAGTGTACAGTTGTTACCATGTCATGCACTCCCAATCTGTGATACAGTATGATTGGCTATAAAGATTGTTTAACTGGCATGAAATAAATATAAATCTTGCTCTAATGGCTGAAATGCTGTATGGAAAAAGAACTCTGACTGGAAACTTCCTGAAACTAGGACAAAAGCCCAACCTGATCAGGCCATAAATTTAGGAGAATTGATTGGAAAACTTAATCTGCTGAGTTTTAGGTGGTTTTCTAAAGTACCCAAACTGATGAAACAACAGCAAATGCACTACTAGAAAGAATATCTAAAAGCTGGCATCCTGATACCTCTTTCCCTGAGAAATAGTCTTCTTGTTTCCCCACCTCTGCAGTAATTAAGAAGCTATCATGATTTCCTTCCATGCTTTGTCACCTGGCTGTAAAGGCATTTAGAACCTTCCATACACCTTTGTCTGCCCTACCAGAGAGCAATCACACATTTCCCTCAGAGCAGAAAAACCCTAACTCAGACATTGGCTGCTTGCTGGCCCTTTGAACACACATGATGTGTTATACTATGCGAACACTCCTCCACCACCACCAGGTTCCAGTTCATTGTATACCTCTCAGGCTGTCTCAGACAGCTCACTTGATTCTCTGCTGCTTCGGGAATGACAATTATTATCCATTTCACTTCAAATTCTTGCTATCCAACCTTTCTCTCTTTTACCTTCACCAGCCTTGTATGATTGTGAGATTGCTTGAGTATTGCATGTGTTTGTGAATTTTCCCCAAATAAAAACATTATTTTTGGTCTCCAAGTGGTGTCCCACAGTTTGTACTTGTATACACTGGCAAAAAGATTCTGTAAGTTTACCCTACCTCTCACAGGCCTTCTCCTTTTGAGCAAATAATTCCTCACCTTTTCATGGAGGCACGAGTGTTGCTGTTTGGGGTAACTCAGTGATAGTGCAAAAAGGAGGAGGAGGAAGAGGAGGAGGAGGGGCTGGAATTCTGTATCAACTACTTAGGTAAATAAAAAGGCCTTGGCCTGGCACCAGAAAGAATTCAACATTAGTGCCAATCAGAGTTCCAATGTCCAAAGGAATAATTTTCTGAAACACTTCATGCTGTGTGAATATCAGGGCGAACAGGGTATAGAAATATTTGGGTTTGCCTTTTCCCACAGCAGAATGAAAACTGCCAAAATTATTCATCCTCAAGTTATTTGCCACGAAACTGGTAAAAGTGAGCGTTTTGGGGTGGGGATGGGGGAAAGAAGGCACAGCAACCATAATTCAGCACCACAAACAAGGTTGAATGTGTAGGGGTTCAAAGACAGAGTTGTATGAATTAAGCTCTCAAAGCTTGGCAGGCTGTGTAAGTGTGTGTGTGTGTGTGTGTGTGTGTGTGTGTGTATGGGGGATGGCTGGGTGGGGAGAGCAACAGAACCTAATGCATCATGGCTTAATAGGTGAAAGAAGTACAGGAATGGAAAGACTATTTGCCATTATGCATTTCCTGACCAAAAATGGGTTTCAAGACGTAGAGGTGACAATTCTGCAGTTTTCACCTGAGTCTTGCACAAATATTTTGGGAAATAATTGTGTACAAATATATGCCTGGGTTTTTTTTGTTTTTTGTTTTTGCTTTTTTTGGTTACAAAATCTACATTTTTTAAGTCTAAAACCACTGTTCCTTGAAACACAAATTGATTTTTTGGTGTGTCCAAAATCTGTCATTTTTTTAAAAATCCCTAGTAGTGTCGCCATGTTTTCAGAATAGCAGTAGGGGACAGTCACAATTTATGACATGCAGGTTTGGCAATCAGAAAGTAGAAAATGAAGTGTTTCTGCTGCTCCAGAGACTAGAACAGTGGTTCTCAACCTGTGGGTCCCCAGATGTTTGTGGACTTCAGCTCCCAGAAGCCCCAGCAACTATGGTCAATGCTCAGGGCTTCTGGGAGCTGAAGTCCAAAAATATCTGGGGACCCACAGGTTGAGAACCACTGGACTAGAACATGAACCAATGGATTCAAATGACAATAAAAAAGATTCCGTCTAAACATTAGGAAGAACCCTTGATGGTAACAGCTGTTTAGCAGTGGAACACAATGTCTTGTGCGAGTGGACTTCCTTTGGAAGTCTTTAAGCTATTTCTCAAGAGTGTATCAGCTCTGTATTTCTGCATGGTAGGAGGTTGGACTAGATGGCCATTGCAGCCCCTTACCACTCTAAAATTCTATGATTTTATGGTTCTGTTAACAAATTTGCATTTTGTCTACATACCAGATGAGATCAGGGATATCAGTTAACTTCACCTTGTGTGTCTCTGTAAAGTTAAATATAGTGTCCATATTCATAAGTCACATCATGTGCACAATTCTGCCATTATGAAACTTCCACAACAAAAAGTATAGGTTTGTTTTTGTTTTTGTTTTGTATCCCATTCAGTCCAGATACAAAGAAAACTTTTCCAGGCTTCAAATAGGGAGATCTCTTATAAGAAGGGACACCCACCAGTGCTATAAGGGGCATCCCTTACAAAAAGAGCCACCTGCCAACTCTGATCTCTAGTACAGAGACTTTCTCCTCACGCCTAAGAAATGTGTAAGAAAGAAAAGGAAAGTCAACCAGAAATAACTGGTAGGGCCAACTGTCAGTCATCAGAACTCTGGATGCTGAGAGGCATTCTTTCCCACTAGAAATTTACTTTAAAATGGTTTCAAATAGGAGTCTGACTTATCTACAAAAATGAGATCAGACTAGACAGGCAAAGTACTGAGGAAGTGCTCAATTTTCTCCATTGTGATTCTTGAGACTTCTCATATTGGAAAGGCATTGTAACTGGATGTTAAAATAATCTCAGTACTCCACTTGCTGGCTGTCTGCTTTTGCGTTTGGTACTTCAACTATTGGATATTTCCAAACACAAATATATTTGTATTTTATCTTCTTGAATTGTACAGTCTGAATGTTGATCTTACACTGCATTTCTCTGCTGAGAAATAAGGCTGAAAAGATGGTTCCCAATTAAAGATGTGAACATTTTTCTGGTTTAGTTTCATTCATTGCATTTCCTAATTGCATTTTCTTCCTGGTCTTGTTTTGCATCAGGATGTGAGCTTGCAATATATTTTGCATTGAAATTGATTGATATTTTTATGCAGTCTTCTAATGATACCTTATGCATTTCATGTAATATATGCACTTCCACTCTTGATTCCTCCTCCACCTCTGCCCTTCCTGCTAAAAATCTATATTTAAAAACCACAATTGAAGTCATAGATAACAAATAACTAAAATCTGAAATAAAAGATCACATATTTCTAAAATTACATGTACCTAGCATTAGAAATTAAAATGCCTGTTTCATGTTGACAATGACAAAAAAAATAAACAGAAAACATTGCTTTCCACTTCTGTTAATCCTAATTTGGCATTTAAATTTAAATTAACTGGCTACACTAAAACATTTACCAGAACATGGGTGAAAAATCCCATGGCAAAGGAAAATGCTGACCCTAGATCGTTCCTATAACAGACACTGAATTTTATCATTGTGGGGGGGAGATATATGTTATGTTCTTGGGGTTTTTGACTGTGTAATTAATGCAACTAATATCAACACATTGGTTCCAAAAAGCTTTCTCTTGTTGTGGTGTCAGTAACAGCATTATAACTGGCTAGGTAGGAACCCAGAAGCTTCTCAACAGATCTAGGTGGCTGCCATTTTTATATTCCATTATGCATTGCACAATGTAGAATGAAAATGGTGGTTGTCTCATTCTGGTTACATTCTGGTTCTGAGCTGATTTTCTGATTAGGTTTCTACTAGGCATCATCAGGTAAGCCAGCCATCCTTCCTGGAGGTAACTGTAACAGTACCTTTGCTCGTATGTACATGCCTTGGATATTTTCAGCCCTACCAGGTGATGTCGTTCAAGTAAGCTCCAACCTCCATCTGTTTTGGAGATGAAGGTGAAGAACTTTGATGAAACTTACTGCTGATGTCAGTAGTAGCTCATGCTCTGGTAGAAATCAGTGAGTGACTGTGATTCAACCTCCCCTTCCGCACACACACAAACACACACTTGTCACTTGGAACAACATTATACTGTTATTTACAAAGCGACTGTGGGAAGAGGGGGACTATTTCAGAGCAAATGTATGAATTAAATCCTTGTTTTTTAAAAAAAGAATGAAGGGAGACTGTTCTGCGTTAATAGGTTGATTTAATAACTGATACAATACAATAGAAGAGTTCTTCCTAAGAATAATTTCCTTCACTGTTCTACAGTTGTTCCAACAACCTGGGATTCCAGTACGGATGCAAAGAATATTCAAAAATATTTGCAAAAAGGTTGAAAAACATGTTCTTTTGAGTATTGCAAAACCCTGACTAGAAGAATCCTGGACTAATGAGAATCTTTGCAGTTTGGGACTTACTATGCACAAAATTCTTGCATGGTTAATTTGCATGCAAAACAAAATTTTCTGCATAGGAAACAGCATTGTCTGCACAGGAAATATTTTTGCACAGAAAAAGCTGCTTTCTCCACAAAATGGCCACATGCAAATTTTGCACAGAATAAGTCATGACTTGGGAAAAGGCTTCAAAAATGGCACGGTGTTTGAAGACTTTCTTGCAGTGGGGAGAAAAATGTTAAAATTACTCATTCCTTCTTTCGAGAAGAAACTTAGTGAAGAATTACATCCCCAGATCCCAGACTTGGAACTGACTGCCTTTCCTCTCCATTTGAAGTTTGGTCCAGATTGACTAATTACTTGAAAAATAATTAAATGAGAGAAAATGAGCCCATTGTAAAGCCCTAGTAGCTACTGAGACATGAAAAAAAATCTCAATATATATATTGAAAAAGACCAGACTCCCCTAGTCAGCATAGTCAATGGCTAATGTTATAGATAAAAAAGTAACTTTTTCAGCTTTGATTCTCTGATAAAATGATCATGAGCTAACATCTCTCTCACACATACTCTCTCAGTGCGGGAAAAGTGTTGCAATATTTAATTTGCTAAACAACACTCTAAATACAGTGTTTCTTAAAAGCCTGAATTATTGGATGGATTGTAGGTCTGTTAAGGAGTTAGTATGCTTTGACAGAATCTTCTAATGCTTTTCTTTCTGGAAGGAAAAAGAGAAAGAGTAACTGTACTGATTGCAGTCTGCCTCCAGGCAATTGGTTTAGATAGCCAATAACTCTACTTTTCCAAGTGATAAAGACCACTGGGATGTAATGAGATGCCTGTATGCTAACCCTGTCAATCCAGATTGATTCCAAACATAGCATATGATAGTCAGCTGGGGAAAGAAATGTGATTTCAATATTGCTCGAAGGGCCTTTTCTATAAGTTGCTTGACTAGTGAAGATATTTAATTTGAAATCCTATATATATATATATATATATAGGTTATACTAATTGACACGATTTATCACAATCAAAATGCTCATTGATGTTGACTGATGGGTTATGTGTGGACGGAGGGTTTATATATTACAAAGACCCATGAGGTAAGGAGCTGAGCTACATAGAAAGCTGCTTTATACTGAGACAAAAAAATTATAGCACTTTTGTACCAGTTTAGCTGCCACTGTTCCATCCTGTAGAATCCTGGGATTAGTAGTTTTGTGATATATTTTGTAGCAGAGAGTGTCTCATCTAAGTACAAATGCAAGGATTCCAGAGGATGCAGCCATGACAGTTAAAATGGTATCAAAGTACTGAGACTGTACAATGTGAAGAGGATCCCTGTCAAAACATTAAATAACTCTGTGAATTAGGATGTGAAAATGGGTCCATTTTGTTTTCTGTCCATCTCACTTTCTCCAACAGTTTTGTTTTAAGCCTCAGGTCCATTCTGTCTTAAATATGAAGAAATTTAAGAATTCTGGTCTCTTCAAAATGAACGAAACCAATATTTGTGCTAAACAGATTGAAGAGTTGCCATCTTACTCTGTCTGGCTGTACCAGCCAGCCATCAATTGTATAGGTACATACAATGTGTATATGCAAGTACAAGTATTGTATGGTATCTATTGGTTTCAAAGATGAGGAGACTCTCAGCAGAAGAGAAGAGATTTCAAGCTCAATTCAGGGCTGCAAACATGGGTAAATAGATATAGGTTCAAATATAGACTTTTAAGTGCTCAAAGGCTTGAGTTGGGATGGATGAATCGGTCAGACTCGTTTAAACTCTTTTTTAAACACTTAAGTTTGTTCAATCCCAGTGATGAAGAAGCTGATGAATTTTTGCTACATACTTGTAAAAAAATGAACTAGATTGGAAAACTGATCTGGATCGTGAACAATCATTATGGAGCCCACCTCACATGTTTACTGAACACATGAAGAGAAGTAATAGTGCTCATCCCACTCAGCAGCAAGAAAGAAGACCATCTCTAGCTGTCCTCCTGTAGTTCATTTGAATATAAAGAGAGCTATGCATGCAAACATGTGAAAACAGGGCCTTTTCCAACATACAAAGAAATGTGTCTGAATCAGTGTCAGTGCCTGGCACTACAATGAGCCTCTGCACTTCTAGCATATACTACCATAGATCTTGGAGAATTCCATCATAGATACATTTATGGGTGGATTTCTGTGGTTTTATTGCGTTGATGCTGTGGTGGCATGATTAGAAAGCAAGGCTGTGGAATCTGTACAACTACAATTTTTTTTAATGTACAATTTGTGCAATTTGCAATGAGATTCTTGCAGCATATAATATTGTATTATTGGTATGAACATTTTTACTGAAGGAGTCTTTTAAAAAAGATTAAAAAATGTAGAAACCACAAAAGATCCATAAAGAGGATCTTTAGGACATTAAAGGACCAAGAAGGTCAGAAGTCTTATTGAAAAACAGAAAGGTTAAATCTATTTTTTGTTATTTGTATATTTTGACATGCAACTGATGATTCGCTCAGTGCCTACAGAACTGCAATTAATGTGTGGATATTTGCAAAAACAGAAGAGAAGACTCCCACTCCTTGTGATGGAACAGAAACAAAATAAAATGTGTACGTCCTTGTTCTATAGCCATACTTACTGTTTGCAATAGGCATCAAGAGCACTTGTGAACAGGCAACTCTTCCCATATGATTCTATGACCCCAGAGGCATATATAGGGTGGGGCAAGTAGGGTTCTGGGTGCTGTTACCGCAGTTTCTAGCCATACTTGGGGGGCACCAGATATCATTTTGATATCAATAATTCGGCCTTCTTTACCCATTCCTTCCCATGTGCTTGCAGACAAGCACACAAACAGGCTTGGTCGCTAATCGCTGGAATATTCCAAAACAATACAGGCTGGCCAGAAATAGCCAAACTGCCACTTCAGGAAACCGCTTCAGGAGACCTCAAGGCAAGTACCCTCATTATGTATGCATGCTACCTACAAAGAACTCCCTGCCCTGAGCAGGCAGCTTGACAAGCCGAATACTCAAGCGTCAAGCACTCCGTGTTTGCATACTGGCTACTCTATTGACAATTCGGACCTAATTCAATCATGCTAAGTTCTGACCTTTCGGAGGCTTTGTCTCCAGCCCAAAACTCATTGTTTTCCCCCAAGTACTGACTAGCCTACGGCCGCAATTTCCCCTATGAGAACCCCTGACTTTGAGCACTTCTTTGGATTGCTCGGATTGCTCGAATTGCTGGGATCGCTCCCAACTTCCATACCTCCTTCCTGCCGCTTTGCTTGGCGAGCCTTCCCCTCAGTCCCACGTACTGAGAACCTCCATATGCACAAACTCTATCTTCAGACTACCTGGGCTTCAAGACAGGTGCAGTATTTTCCATACCAAAAACCTTCTCTAAAAATCCCTCTATCCCACTCCAAACTTTATTTCTATAGTTATCTATGTAAGTGTGCTGCATACACTTGCTTGACTGTATTTTAATAAAAATCACAATTATTATCTCACATCTGTTTTCTCCTTGACTTGGCCTGACCCCGCAGACGCTGGGTAAAAGATCTCACTCCGTTGCCCTGCCTATCACATTGCTAACTTGTGCTCTTTAACTAATTTCTCCAACTTGTGTAATTTGGAGAGCATTTAGGGGTCCCTCATGGGACCCTCAGAAATCAGGGTAACAGTGCTCTGGGTGCCAATGCCAGGGAGCACAAAAAGCCATGCATGCACAGGTGGGGGTCAGGTAGGGGTAAAAAGGTAGAGGCATAACTTCCATGCTTCTTGCCCTAGGTGCTGTTTACTCTAGATAGGCCACTGTATGACCCAAAAGGCCTAGCAGAGAAACAGAGAGGGTAAGAATGAAGGACAACTTCACAAGAATGCTGATTGGTTATCACTGGGATCTTATGTGAGATGTTGTACAAGTGCAGTTGAATTTCCAATGCCTTTCTCCTACAAAGAAGCCCAAGCAATTCTATGGCAAATGAACTACTTGATCTATGACTGTGAATTGCTGGATCAGAAGTTTGAACTGCTAATTTGGGGCTATGTATACTGAGATAGAGAATAAGTATTTTTCCAGATGTCGTTGGACTGACACTCCAGTTGCTCCTAGCCAGAAATGTTGAGGGCTAATGCAAGTTGCACCTCAGCTACATTTGGAGAGCAAGACTCTTGCAAAATGAATTGTGCTTCTCTCGGAGTGGGCAAAGTGTGTCCTCATGGATGCATACAGTCAATGGAACCCAGTTTTGTTGGTTTTGCATCTTCCTAACCCCACAAAAAATTGGCACAATTCTTGGACAATTTGTGCCCTGAAGTTGCTCAGAGAGGTCTCCCAAAGCATGGCAATATACACAAATAACCCCACCACCTAAAGCACCTCAGAACAAAATACTGCAAATGTCTGTGTTTTCTCCTGGGACCACTTTCAAAATAGCAAAAGGAAGAAATGTTTCTTCACTTCTTATCACCATTTTGAGAAGGTCTGCTGAGGAAAATGGGGCCCTTTGGGCTTGTTGTGAGGTTGCTGTGGCCACTGGAGGGAGTTGGCCCCAGGCCCCCATGTGGTTGCCTACCATTATACTAGGTTTCTGAACTGGAAGGGAGAAGAAGATGAATCTGTTTCAGGGCTGAACAAGTACTCAAAGTTGTCCAGATCCTGAGCTCCAGTCATATGTCTACTACCCTTAAATCACAGTTTTGCACTTGGCTTTGCTTGGTGGAGCTCAAGATTATAGCTGAAAAATAAAAATAGATCTCATAAGCTTAGAAATCTTCTATTTCTTGTGTCGTACCTCGTGTCTTTTTTTTCCCTTTCAAAATAAAGCTATTTAAAGCATTTGATCTTTGGTGATTTACTCCCCACTTTTATATTACAGAGACTATAGTGGGCCAGATTAAACCAGTGTACAAATATAATAGGGAAGAAATAACACAAAGAAATATTAAGAACTATTAAGTGGTTTAGAGGCTTGATGGGACAAGATTTACATTGCAGTAAAGTAATGGAGTGCAGGCATCTTGACGTTAATTTAAAATGCTTAATTGTTGTGACTAGAATTATAATGTCCAGACTGTGTGCTTTCAATGGTTTGTTTGGTTTAGTAAACATGCATAATAGCTTGGACCGTTAGCACAAAATAGATGTGCTAATGGAAATTCCACATACTTTTGGAAAAAAATAGAATGGAAAGCCACATTGGTCATGAGCCCTGCCCTGCTTTAGAGCAGGAGAAGTTGGGAGGTTTAATTCTCTGTAGCACTATACAGTTGGTCTGGTTAACTTTTTATTGCTAGTGCTGCTGTTCTAGGACTATATTAGTTATTTACTATCATTTTAAATTGCTTTTTAAATTGACCTGGATTTTTTTCTTTAAGTGGAATGGTAGGATATCAGAGGCAAGATATATTTCATATTTTTAATTTTTTTTAAAAAATTGTATAATCTGATTTTTTTTTTTTTAGCTCTCTGTGTTTTACCATTTGTAAGCCACCTTGAATCCTGGACTGGTGAAAAAGTGGGATCCAGGTCATCAAAAATAGGGACAAATGGAGTCAGTGATTTGTAAGCAATGTGCATATGCTGATTGAGAATCATAAAATCTTAGAGCTAGAAGAGACCACAAGGGCAATTGCGTCCAACCTCCCGCCATGCAGGATTATACCATCAAAGCATTCCTGACAGATAGCCATTCAGCCTCTGTTTAAAAATCTCCAAAGAAAGAGACTCCATCACACTCTGAGGCAGTGTATTCCACTGTTGAACTGCTCTTACCATTAGGAAGTTCTTCCTGATGTTTAGATGGAACCTCCTTTGCTGAAGATTGAAGCCATTGCTCCATGTCCTAGTCACTGGAGCAACAGGAAACAAACTTGCTCCATCCTCCATATGACATTCCTTCAAATATTTAAACATAGCTATCATGTCACTTCTTAACCTTCTCTTCTCCATGCTAAACATACTCAGCTCCCTAAGCTGATCCTCATAGGTCATGGTTTCCAGCCTTTTTACTATTTTGGCCACTGTCCTATGGACATACTTTCAGCTTGTCAAAATCCTTCCTGAACTGTGGTGCCCAGAACGGGACACAATATTCGAGCTAGGATCTGACCAAAGCAGAATAGAGTGTTATTATCACTTCTGTAGTCAATATACTCCTACTAGAATCATACAATCATAGAATCATTGAGTTGGAAGAGACCATAGGGGCCATCCAGCCCAACCCCCTGCCATGCAAGAACACACATCAAAGCACTCCCAATAGATGGCCATCCATCCTCTACTTAAAAACCTCCAAAGAAGGAGACTCCACCACACTTCATGGTAGCATATTCCACTGCCGGACAGCTCTGACCGTCAGGAAGTTCTTCCTGAGGTTCAAGTGGAATCTCCTTTCCTGCAGCTTGAATCCATTGCTCCTTGTCCCAGTCTCTGGAGCAGCAGAAAACAAGCCCACTCCCTCGTCAATATGACATCCCTTCAAATATTTAAACATGGCTATCATGTCCCCTCTTAGGCCATTTCCGCACGGGGTATTTGAAATGGTGCAGTCCGTCCTCCAGGGAGGATGCCTGCACCTGGGAGCAGACTGGGTATGGGCTACTTAACGTAGATCTGCACCTCAGCCCGCTCCAGAACGACCCCAAGTGGTCATTCAGTGTGCTTTTGAAAAATCTGTTTCTTTAGGTTTTTCAAAAGCACGGAGCGTGCCAGTGTGAGCCTGCTCCCTTATGCAGATTTGCAGGCTCGCACCAATGCGAGCATGCGATGTGCCGGGGGCAGGCTTTAGGCTGGCGAGCTTCAGCAGTTGGTCAAGACCCTTGACCAACCGGAAGCCGCCATTTTCGACGCCAGAGCAGTGCGGAGCGACGAGCACGCACTGCTCCGGAGCAGCCTGGACCGGACCGGGGAGCAATTAGACCCGGTAAGTAGCAGCACGGTGCGATTCCCTTGCACTGTGCGAAAATGGCTTTAACCTTCTCTTCTGAAGACTAAACATACCCAGGTCTCTAAGCCACTCCTCATAGGGCATGGTGTCCAGACTCTTCACCATTTTGGTCGCCTCCTCTGGACACGTTCCAGCTTGTTGATATTCTTCTTGAATTGAGGTGCCCAGAACTGGACACAGTATTCCAGATGAGGTCTAACCAATGCAAAATAGAGTGGTACCATTACCTCCTTTGATACAGACACCATACTCCTATTGATGCAACCAAGAATCATATTGGCTTTCTTGCCTGCCACATCACACTGCTGACGCATGTTCAGCTTGTGATCTACCAAGACTCCTAGATCCCTTTCACACATACTGTTATCCAGCCACTTGTCTCCCATCCTATATTTGTGCATGCTACATGTCTCTCTGTTGAAATTCATTTTGTTAGCTTTGGCCCGACACTCCAAGCTGTAAAGGTCATTTTGAATTCTGATCCTGTCTTTTGGCAAACTAGCAACCTCTACCAATTTGGTGTCATCCACAAATGCATTAATGTAGAGACACTTAAGACCATGTGCCCTTCCCGGAAGCCCTGTACGAAAGTTGCTTTTCTTCCTACTGTTGGTCTCTTGTACTACTTGGCCTGCTTTATCTATATCATTTGGTCTATTTTTCTCAGCACTTGCTGAATCTTTGCTCTGAATAATACTGTCTCCCTTCCCAGAGCAAAATGTGTATGTATATGTATTGATTTAGAAATACTGACCATAATATGAATAGAACAACAATTATCTCCCACAGAAATATTCCCAATATAAATTCCCTTAGAAACAACGGCTACAATTTATATAGTAAAAGAAAACTTTTTCCCCCAGCACACAGGTGAAAAGCAAAGATTGTAAGAACAGCCATGCTGGAAATACCATGACCCTCCTCACCTCCAATTTGCTATTTATTTTTAATACAAAGTAAGTAGGTGTTATGAAGTATTTTATGCCTGAAAAACAGCTGTCCACTGAACCATAAGCTAATTCTCCTGAGAACAGAGAAACAGTAATGAAGGATTAGAGCAAAGGCCTATCTAGCCCAGCATTTTGTTTCTCACAGTAGCTAACTAGATGGCTATGGGAAGACCACAAATAGAATGTGACTGTATATTGTTCCCTAGCAACTGAAAATCAGGAACAAATGCTGTCTAATAATGACAGAACTATATATCTAAAATAACTAACAGCCACTGATAGTCTCTATCTCCAGAAGTTGGTCTGATCTTCTTTGAAAGTTCTCTAAGTTGACAGTCATCACTATGGCCATTTCTGCACTACATTGTTATAGTGCTATTATTCCACTTTCAACATCCTGTGAAATCCTGGAGTTTGCAGTTTAGGGAGGGTCATTTAGAATTCAACCAGAGAGCTCCACAAACCCCAGAATTCCACAGGATCTTGAAAGTGGAATAATAGTACTATAACAGTGTAATGTGGAAAGGCCATTTGTCTTCTGTTCCATCCAAAAACCTAAACATCAGAAAGAATTTCCTGATGGTGAGAGCTGTTCAACAGTGGCATATGCCACCTTGGAGTGTGGTGGAGTCACCTTCTTTGAAGGTTTTTAAACAGAGGTTGGACAGCCATTTCCTGGGGGTATTTTGAGTGTGTGTTCCTACATGGCAGGGGGTTGGACTCAATGGCCCTTGTGGGCTCTTCCAACTCTATGATTCTACCTCTCCTTATCCAGCAGTTATCAAATCCCAGCTCTTTCTTACCAGAGGGAGGAAGGGAGGTAAGTGATGCAGGTCATGAAGATCCAGCTGCTCTGGGCTCCAGAAGGGAAGGAAAACCTGGGTGTACTCCATTTGACAGCTCCCCTTTATTTCATTCCCCTGACTGAGCTGAGTTCAGTTGGTTCTGTACAGTATACATTTCCTCCCTCCCTTCCTCACCAGTATGTGACAACAATAATGAATGACCCCTCTGAGAGTTCGATGTTGCCTAGGAGAATGTGGAACTTCACATATTTGTAGGATCTCAGTGAATATCTGTTAATCTGCACTGTGTCACAAAACACTGATGCATTTGTTGCATCTGTGTCCCTCCAGATGTTGTGGGACTCCATCTTCCACTGTCCTTGACCAACAGCCATTTTATCTGGGGCCGATGGGAGTTGAAATTTAACAACATCTGCAGGGTCACAGGTTTCACACCCTTACCCTAAACTCCTATCTAGAGGAACACTGCAGTGAAAAGATCCATAGGACTCTGTTTTCCAGAGCTTCTCTGCCCCTACTAGCATTTAAATCCATGCTTTCTTTTCCCTTTTTCAGACAAGCTAGTGACATTTGCTTTTGGCATCTTTTTATATGTTTATATTCTGTTATCACAGCCTCCTCGTATCATCTGATCTAATCTTATCCCCTAGTTTGAACACCAGTTCTGTAAGCCTTTCCTTATGCATTTGCCTTCAAGTTAGTCCGGTTGCTTTTGCCGTATAACATGTTTCTTTTAAGTGTCTGCTATGTCACCAGTCTAGAGATAGGGGACATTATCAAACAGCATCCTGGCAGGATTTACTATAACGTGATAGTCCCAGTGACTGCCCTTTTGGAAAGCACAAAGCTCCTCAACGTAAATCAATCTTACTGCAGGTAATATGTTCATCCTCTTAATCCCTGTTCTGGCTGAATGGAATTCTTCCTATAATTCATCTTGGCAGTAATTGTACAAGCATCAGGCCAACAGAAGTCTGGGAGATTCTGCTGCACAATTGCATTGCTTGGTTTCACTTATGGAAGAAATGCCCCAGGCACCTTGTTATGGTTTGTACTGATTATTTCTAGGGTTGGCTCTTGTAGTTGAACCCACTGGAAAATAATGTGACAACAGCCTGACAAACTAACTGGCTGAAGAGGTGCCTCATAATGGAAGATTGAAAAAATTGGCACACTCCACTGGGAGAATTAAGTGCCACTGAACAAGGCAGGTCTTTCTGTGCCAGGCTGCATTGCACTGGTGGACTTCAGCTCCCATAATTTCCTAACTAGTCTAGCCTGGGGAAATTCACAATCCAAAAACTCCACTCTGAGGTAGACAATATTGTTTATTTGTAGGAAAGCAGGCAGCACAACACACTTCTGAAGTTGCTGAGACTAGAACAGTGGTTCTCAACCTGTGGGTCCCCAGATGTTTTGGACTTCAGCTCCCAGAAGCCCTGAGCACTGACCATAGCGGCTGGGGCTTCTGGGAGCTGAAGTCCAAAAACATCTGGGGACCCACAGGTTGAGAACCACTGGACTAGAACATACATGGAGTTCAGAAACTTAATACTCATCACATGCAAATTTTAGGCACGCAAAGCTGTGAGTGGAGAGGATCAGAAATTTAACGTTACCCTACATCTTTAGATATTTCTCAGACCTCAATTTGTTTACTCTCCTCTCATCCTTGGGGCAAGAACATATTTCCTGCCCCTTATTTTGGACACTACAAGTTCTCAAAACACTTCTTGACACTTTCATTTTTGCCCACTTTGATCTTCTCCTCCTTACCAGATATATCGTAGCAGTAGGCAATAAAGCAAATAACCATTTGGTACATTCCAAGCAAACTCCACATAGATACACTGTTGCAATCATCAATAAACATTTGATAATTTGTAGCCCTCTAGCTTAACTCTATGAAGGTTATAACATTGCCTCTACACTGACTAGCATTGTCTATTTCAATAAATATCCAGCAGATCCACGTACAACAGGAGCTATGAATCCTGCCAATGGTGAGTAATTCTAGGTGATGTCATTCCACAACCTCCGAAGAGCCATAGGTGCCCATCATTGCTCTAAGCAAATGTGTATAGGATTGTGCTTTGAGGAAATGAATGGAAACATTTCCCTGATTCATATATATTTTCTACAATGAAGCTAGTAAGGTTGCAATAGGCAAGCTGCTCCTTGTTCTCCATCACATCTGCTTTCCAATATCTGGATGCATATGTGTAGGTAGAGATCAGAAGTTTTCACACTCTTTTAGGAGTGTCTGATGTTTCTTTAGAGCTTACTATGGATTTCTTGAAAATAAGATTACTAATGACTGATGGGTTTCCTTGAAATATAGAATGACTGCCCTTTGTCAGTGTTTTGCTTCAGAGATCTCTGGATTTGTTATTGCATGAATTCTAGAAAAGGTGTATAGAGAAGGTAGAAGAGGTATGAGGAGTATATGGTTTTCCAAATAATGAGCTACTTGTCCCACAATGCTTGACCATGTGTTATCCTAGCAAGGGCTGACACCTTGTAAAACTACAAACCCAGAATTGCGTATGAAAGAGCTTTGCAAGGGAACTTTGCAAAGGAATCTTTCAGCTGTCCTTGAAATCTCAAGAAGATTGTACCTTCCAGCCAATCAGGCCTTTGGCGAGCCCCAGAGACACCAATTTTTACAAAGGTTTTTTCCTTTCTGCTGCATGTGGTTTGTCATGTGGCTCATAAGAAAACATGACAGATATTTCATTTCTCATCCTATTCTAGCTACAGGTTTACAAGTAGGCACTGATCTTGTGGAAGGACGTACACTGGCCTACATGTGGCAATCAGTGGATGAGATCGTGTGACCTTGCCCTCTGCCCTACTACTTCTGATAGGCGTGAGACCCACTGACCCCAGCATTTATACATGCCATGGATTTTCAGCAGAGAAAATAGGGCTGAACTTAAATATTAAATGTTCAACTTAAATTTAGTAGAATACAACCCCAGATGTAATTTCTGAAATTGTTATTAAAGGCCATTATTACTTCATGGAAAAACTCACCTACTTGCCATCTTCTCTTGTGTGTCTGGTCTCCCAGGTTTTCAGGTGTCCCGGTCTCCAACAAACTATTTGGTTGGTGGATTTGAAAGATTCGGTTTGCCTATTTTAGCACAAGGATTCGGATTCACAAATCTTGAATCCTTACTGTAGATTCGAGGATTCAGTTGGCCCATCCATAATCTCCATGCACATCCCATGAATCATAGAATGTCGCCTGAAATCCTGTCCAATGCTCTGTGTTAAAATGCACTGTGTTCCATGATCAGATGAGTAGGTGTGGTACAGGATCCTTCAAACTAATGGCTACTAAGTAGAGATGTTGCTGTAGGTTTGACTCCTTGATTGTTTAGGCTTCCATTTATTTATTGCAACAAATGCAACAAAGAGGTGCCCATTTAATAGTAGCATAAATGTGAGATCTGAGAAAGACTAAAACACCAACTAAATACTCCTTATGCAAAGACTTTAATTTGCCATGGGGACCAATACAGGATATAAGCAATCATTCACTGAATAAGAAAGCATTGGGGCATGAGAGTAAAGTGGTTCACAGATGTGCTTATTATACAGTATCTAAATGGATGGAGAAAAATATTAAACTGATGAGAGGCTAATTAAAATAAGCCCATTACGTCTCAAAATACACTTAGTAAGGGGTAGATAGGCATACGAAAGTTTTTGCAGATGCAGGGTGGGTGCAATAGCTGAAGCCCAGATAAAATTAAATGAACTTAAAATGCCATTGAGATCAGTGAGACTTAACATGTTTGACTGTATGCTCATCAACTCATTGGCCTGCAGCAAAAGGTGGGAGTGGGGAGGAGATATTTTTATATTATATTAACATTCAATTTAATTTGGGGAAATATTAGAAAATTATTGACAATAAAAGCAGAAGCACCATAATACCTTTATGTAGATGGCTGGTGGCATCATATAAGGTAATACTGGTTGGAATTCTGTCGGCACTCTTCACTAGCAGTTGCAATATTTCTGGGGCTGCACATTACTGGAGAGAGAAAGCAGACCAGATTTTTGGTACAGCAGCCGATTACTCTGGATCCTCACTTTCTTTACAGCCATTTAACCTGTGGCCATTTTCCTCATTCCATTACTAAGGCTGGTGTAGTTATGCTGGTGGTGTGAACCAACAAGATTCTAGACACTGTGATCAGGTTAGGTTAAAAAAAAAAAAGTAGATGTTGAAAAAAGATGTCAAGAGTGGGGAGCTTTTTAATGGCTGCTCTGAGGCTCTGGAACTCACTTCCCGGAGAGGACCTACTGTAGTGATGTTATGTTTTGTTTTGATAGGCCTTTGGGAACTGTTTATGAGGGAGAAAGCTTTTCATAATACGGTGCATCATCCATGGCATGTCTGTTTCTTTTTAATTGTTGTGTTTTAAAATTGCTTTTAATCCTATGCACGTTACATTTTAATTTTTGTGCATTTCTGGTGATGTGTGTACATTTAATGAAGGTCCAGCTTGTCTGAAGGTGATTATATTCTTCCACATGAGCATACTCATGTTTTGAGTTACTCTGAGGATGGTCTTCTCTCTCTCCCATCAACCTCTCATGTATTCCTGGTGGGAGCATGGGAGAGGGCTTTCTTGGTAGCTGCTTCCAAGCTCTGGAACTGCCTTCCAAGAGCAATTAGACTGGTACTCTCTTTGCCATCTTTCCCAAGGCAGGTCTTTGAAGACTGACTGCTCAGGGAGACTGAGCCTTCCAGAACTGTGTTTTGTTTATTTTTGTTTTTAGTATCTATGTTTTTTAAAACTGGTTTTAATTTTATGGATAGTTGTGTAGTATTTTTGGATAGTTGTTACCAGGCTGTATAACCCTACTCCACAATATGGGTTAATTGGCAAATATTAACTGATGTGAAATATAAATTATATCCTGCTATGACTAAGAAGCCTGCTCCAAAGATGAAATGGCTGCAAACATGCATTGCAAAACTAGATCAAACCAGGACCTCAGGGCATGGCTATGTCATAGTTAGGGAAGCTCTCATGATAATAGACTTGCAAATATCCCCCCAACAACTCAACCTTTAGAAACAGTAGCACCTGAAACTGCCTCCACAGAATGACTGATTGTCTTCAACCATTTTGCTATTGATTTATGTGATTTGTTTCCACAAATGTAAACTACAAGCCCCAGAATTCCACAGGATGTTGAAAGTGGAATAATAGTACTATAAGTGTGTGTGTGGAAATGGCCTCTGTCTCCAGCTTCTCTCTCTCTCTCTCGGTGTGGGTTTCTCTCTCTCACACATACACACTTCAGTTGCAGCTGCAGCCTTTCTGGATATTCTGCCTTGTCTCCAACCTCCCTCAACAAATCAACCCTATCATCACAAACATTAATGAGATGGCCATTTAAATCTTTTAAAAGAGGATTAGAAACCAAAGGAAGAGATCTTTATCAGTGGCTAGGGGACTTATAAGGCTTTCCAGGCGCTCTTGGGTGCAAATCCCTGAATTCCTCAATATACACTATATTGGGTAGGACTAACGGGAGTCTACCTGTTTCTATTTCTGATGTAGGCTATGAAGACTAAATAGGAGCTCACCACTTCTTATGGGGAGAAGGATTGATGAAGGGCTATTAGTTTCATGTCTTCCTGACCTTTCCTGAATCCATTGGATTAGCTCCCATGGAAAGCTAGATATGAGGCAACTTATGACTTCTATATATTTTGGCCCATTTTCAGTGCTGGCTAGGAATCATATAGCTGGAAGAGACGCCAGGGACCATGCAGCCCAACCGTGGGAGTTGAAGTCTCAAACATCTGGAAGATACTAAGTCACTTACCCTCAGCGTATCTGGATTGGATCCTGACTAAATACGGAATAGGTAGAAACACTATCAGATGGATCCAGAATTGGTTGGAAAACTGTGCTCAGAGAATTGCCATCAGTAGCTGTACTGCAGATTGGAGGAGGTCTCAAGTGGAGTGCTGCAAGGGTCTGTCCTGGGGCTGACACTCTTCAATATTTTTATCAATGAGTTAGATGATGGACTGGAGAGAATCCTTATCAAATTGCGGATGACACAAAAGTGGGAGGGATAACTAACAAATCTGAGAATAGGAAAAGAATTAAAAAGGGCCTTGATAAACTAGAAAACTAGGTTGAAATTATAAAATGAAATTCAACAGAGACAAATGCAAAAATTATGCATTTAGGCCACCAAAACCAAATGCTCAGGTGTAGGCTGAGGGATACATAGCTCAGCAGTGCTGCATGTGAAAAAGGCCTTGGGATTATTGTTGATGATAAATTGAACATGAGGCAGCAGTGTGATGATGCAGCAAATAAGTCAAATGCTACCTTAGCCTTCATTAGTAGAAGCATAGTTTCCAAGTAGAGAGAAGTAATAGCCCTCCTATGTTCTGAGCTGGTCTGGCCTTATCCTGAGTACTCTGTCAGTTTGGGGTACCCCATTTTCAGGAGGACATAGACAAATTGGAGTGAGATCAGGGAAGGGCAATGAGGATAACAAGAGGTATGGAGAACAAAACAATTGAGGAAGGTTGAAGGAGCTAGACATGTTTCGTTTGGTGAAAAGAATACTGAGGGGCAACATGATTAAATGCATCAAGGACTATCACAAAGAGAAGGTTGCTGGCTTGTTTTCTGCTGCCTCAGAGGGTAGAACTAGGGCTAATGGTTACAGGAGTGGAGATTTTGATGGAACGTTAGAAGGAACTTTTTGGCAGTGAGAGCAGTTTGGCAATGGAACCAGTTGCCCAGAGAAGTGGTAGAGTCTTCTTCTCTGGTTGCCTTCAAAAAGATGCTGGACAGCAACCTGCTGGGGATACTCTAGTTAGAAATCCTGCAGTGAGCCAGGGTCTGGACCTGATGGTCTATAGAGCCCCTTCTAACTCTATCATTTTTTGATTCTATGATCCAACAATGTTCTTCTTTCGTTCTTGCGAATCTCAGATTGTAGAACAAACTAAGTTTGCATCTGCCACTTATTATCAAACAATGCATCACCAGCTCAAGCATTTTTTCTACATTTTTATAAACATGGGTATGACTCCAGTAACTTCAAAAAAGTGATATGGAAAATGGTCCTCAATGTGGCAGAAGAGATTACACTGAAATGCATTTACGGGCTTGGCACTTTTGTCAACGAGCATATTATTGACTTATATTACTGAATCATTAACTGCAGAAGATACCAATTTTGCTTGTGACCCCAATTATCATCACTTCTGTCTTTTATGTGTTTGCTCCCCACAATGTACTGCATGTAAAGAAGTGCAGTAATTAACCCTGCTTTTCATATTACTGTAAACAGAAAGTCCATGGCAGATTTGGAAGGGACAGAACTGATTAAGCTTTCTCAGCTAGCCTCTTCCTCCCGCTCCCCCAAGAGCTATACCTTACCTTTGCTGTAGCAAATATATCCCTGCTTCTTCCAAACTTCTTTTTATATAATCAGTGTGTTCAGTTTTAACTCATATGATTTCAAGGTAAAATAGAATTTATGGTTAAGCTTATCAGTTTACCAAAATATTTCTAATATAAATGTTAGAGGAGTAATTCTTCACTAATATCATACTTGAAGCAATAAGTAATTTTAGCTGTTTCTTTCCTGCTGAAAGAAAGTCCTAGAAGACTGCAGTTCAGGGCTTCTCTGCACAATTCCCACTTTTTTTGTACAGAAAATTGTATAAAATTTTCTGTACAAACTATACAAAATTTTCTGTACAGAAAACAGGAAAATGGTATGTCCTGTGAAGAAAATGTCACGTTCTGCACAAATGTGTGTTTTTGGTTTTTTTTGCAGAACAACTCCCAAACTGATGATTTTCATCAGTCCAGAAGTCTCTACATCAAAGTTTCTCAGCCCTTAAGAAACACATTTCTGGGTATATTTCAGTCCCCAATCTAATAACTGTAACAGAAGATGGTAACATGAGATAATGCCAAACTTTCACAAAACAAACAAACTTTCACACCACATAGTTGTAGTACTTTGATCCTACCTTAACTGCCATGACTGCATGCTATTAAATCCTGGAATTTATAGTTTGGTATGGTAGTAGAGCTCTCTACCAGAGAATTCTAGGTATCCTTCCCTAAACTATAAATCTCAAGACTCCATAGGATAGATTCATGGTAGTTAAGTAGTGTCAAGGAGCTATACTTATATAGTGTGAAAGGACCCTTACTGTAAAGATCCAAGCTCTGCAAGGAAGCTCAGTTCAGACTGGATGTTACTATCTCCTTCTTCCTCCTTCTTCATCAACGTCCATTTCTATCAAGCTTTCATCTTGTAACATGTGAACAGGTAAGCAGTTCTCCAAGAACCCAGCAATTTACTAAATCCTCAAATATTAGTTTTCCATAATTCTGGCAATTAAGTGTTGTATTCATTGCTTGTACATGTGGATTGTGGATTAATTAGTTTAGTCCAGTGGGGTGAGAATTCATAAGGAAGCAGCTGTGATACCAAAGTTTGTTTATAATGAGAAAAAGTTAGAGAAGAAAGGAGCTTCTAGTGCCCTGGGAGCAGCAGTTAGGCCTTTATCATCTTGGCTAAGGTGATGAGATTTCATTTCATGTGTACAGACCGGAACGGAAGTCTTTGTATTAGTATAATGGAGCTGTTATCTATTTTGGTGTTTTATTTTAGAGCTTTATCTATAGCAGGGGTGGGAATTGTACACTCCACAAGTTGCATGAGGTTCAGGGGTAACTGTGTGCCCTTAGAACTAGTAATTTAATTCAGTTCAAGTCTTGAGCAGAAGAGAACAACCTCAGCTTTTGCAGTCCTTTGTGAACAATTAATATAACATTTAAATTACTAGTTGCATCCTACAGTGGTGATTGATTTCTCACTTTCTTAAAGAAATATAACACAATACATACAATGAATAAATAATAATTAACATACTTGGCTGTTAGTGATACTGCATCAAATTTATATCTAATATCTATAAACAGGACTTCCACTCACAGTTATACTCACTTAATCGAGGTCTAAATTGGTCCCATGCTGTAATCCAGTGGTGGAAATCATGTGGTTCTCCAGATATTATTGGGCTGCAACTTCCAGAAGCCTTACACATCTTAGCTGCTGGTGAGGAATATTGGGAGCTGCAGTCCAACAATATCTGGAGAAGCATATGATTGGTGTACTTTTAATCATAGGGGTAAACCCATTTGAAACCAATCATTAAACAGATAAAAGGATTGTGTATAGCCAGTCTATAGAGCAGTGTCTTTATTCTCTGCAGACAGATCATAAACTGGGATGGGCTTTCCTTGGCCCTGTAGATAATGCTGGACTACAACTCCCATCTGCCCTGGTCAGTATAGCCAATGGTGAAATACATGCCCTCCAACTATCCACAGATGAAAACTAGGACTTATGTGGTCAAGCAACATCAGCATGCAGTCAATATGGCAAAATGAGGAAGAACATACAAACTAGGAAAGACTACAGCAATTTGCTTTTGATCGATTACTGTGTTCAGTTTTGGGTGCCTCATTTTAAGGATACAGACAAGTTGGAACGAGTTCAGAGAAGGGTGATGAGGAAGATAAAAGGTTTGGAGAACAAAATATGAGATGAGGTTGAAGAAGCTGGACAAGCTCGGCTTGGGGAAGAGAAGACTGAGGGAGTCACATGATCACACTCTTTAAATGACTTAAGGGTTGTAACAGAGAGGAGAGTGCAAGTTAGTTCCCTGCTGCCTCAGAAGGCAGAACTGGGTCTAATAATTTGAAGTTACAGGAGGATAGATCTAGGTTGAATATTAGAAAGAACTTCTTCACAGTGAGAGTGGTTCAGCAATGAAACCAATCACAATGAGAGGAGGTGGGGTCTCCTTCTCTGGATGTCTTCAAAAAGAGGTTGTACTGCTACCTGCTGGGGATGCTCTACTTGGAGATCCTGCATTGAGCAGAAGGTTGGACCTGATGTCCCACAGGGCCCCTTCCAGCTCTATGATTCTATGTATCTACAAAGAAAGACAAGATTCTGCCCTCTCCTCTGCATCCCTCCTGCTGAGTTTATGGAGTGCAAACTACTTTTGCAATTTGAACTCAGTTTGCAGCAATTGAAGTAAGCTGGGGACAAAGGGGGAAGGGGAGAAGAAAGAGAAACTGGGACATTTTAAGAGAAACTGAAAAAGTGGGATGACAGAGGACTAATCACAACTACCCTGGCTAAACAGGGCCATTGAAGGATATACAAATATTGCCTTATAACGGGAATAAGGAACATGTGGTCTTTCAGATCTTGCTGGACTTTGGTTGCCATCATCTATCACCACTAGCCATGCTGGGCTTGCACTCCAACAAGATCTGGAAGGCCACAGGTTGTAATAAATAGATGGTACTAAGTAGATAAAAATAATCTCTAATTATAAAACACATTACTTGAAAACCTCTTTCCTTTTCCATGGTCTTTTGAGACTGATGAAGAAATTCAGGGGAGAAGAAATAAGGTACAGGCTAAAGTGAACTCCTGAATATGAAAGAGAGAAGTGGATACTTCAGTGCGTGTGAACTAGGAAAATCAAAGCTCACCCGCAGTAATAAACAGCCACCACACATAATGAGTTTTCAGCCTGAAGTACTGTCTGCTCATCTCATCTATAATCAAATCTCTATTCATAGCTGAAAGGCAGTTTAACTGGGGCTAAGATTTAGATGATGTGCATGCAGAGACAATGGCCCATAACCACAAGAAAATAGCAGAGAAGACACTACACAAGGTCAGGAGTGGACAGAGTTGTGGGAGGAGTGGAAAGATCTCTGTTGGTTTTTATTTCCAGTTTTCATTCAGACAGGGATGGACAAATCTGTCAGTTCCTCCTTCTCTCACATTTGCATTTTTAAAATATTATTGTGGAACCAAAAGGAACTACATTATCAGCCATCCATACTGGATAAACACCATAGGTTCAGCTATTCTCAAGATGAACAGCATCATTTTGTATCTGCCTGCCCGACAGCTGTTAAAGGTGACGAGCCTTTAAAAAGGTAAAGTGGTAACTGTCACTCAGCACCACAGACTTGTGCCATGGCAACTATCACTGATAAGTTAGAAGGAGAGAGAGTAGGATATGAGAAACATAAACATATTGTCAGATAAAAGGCTTCAGCCTTATTGATTGCCATTGTATTGCAATTTTGGCATCACACGGGGCATGAGTCTGTAAATCACTTGGCCTGACTGCCCACTGATAACCTTGCCAGACTGCCTGCTGAGAGACCACAGGGAGTGTCTGAGGTGGTAGACCCAACCTCAGAGTGGACTATTGGATGTGCCACCTGAGAATCAGGCTAGCATGTCAGCCATCAAGCTGGGTGGAAGCCTGTGGATCTCACTTCCAACATCTCTAGCTACAGAAGCATACACTTCAGTGGTCTCAATTTGGCAGAGATAATCCTGAACCATTCCCCACTTTTTCTTCTGCTTTTAAAAAGTCTCAGTTTCTCTCTCCTTCTCTCACTTTTCCCTTCTGTCCTCAGCTTACTCCAGGTGCTGCAAACTCAGTTCAAAGTGCACAAGTCATTTGCACTCAATTAACTTAAAAGATGTAAGGGTTCTGGTCTGTGACTAAGCCCCTGCAGTTTTCTGCCTGCAAGGATCTTGCCCTTGACCCCGTTTTTTGCAGATTCCTTGCCAGAACCTCAGACCCCACTGGCTGCTTAGATGGAGGACAGCTGGAGCAGCCAGCAGTCAGCTATATAACCGGGGGGGGGGTGTTGCTCTGCAGTCTTCGCTACAGCAGTGAGTATGGACATGTTTTATAGACCTACCTCTTGTCTTTGGCCCAGTGGACTCTTGTTACCTGGTAGGCTTCTGCTGCCTTGAACGCTTGCTGTACCCTAACCTTCTGCCTGTCTCTTGGCTCTGCCTCCTGTCTCTGGCCCTTGGTACACCTGTTGCCTGGAAGGATCCTGTTGCCTTGGACTCTCATGTGCTCTGACCTCCTGTCTGTCTTCTGGACCTGCTCCTTGCCTCTGGCCCTGTGGGCTCTTGCTACCCATGGGACTGCTGTCTTGGACTGTTGTTATGCCCTGATGCTTGGCTTCCTGACCTAGTGCCCATCCCTAGGCCCAGCACTGGCACCTGTACTGGATGGCCCTTGCCACCCATGCCTTGGACCCTGAGGGAAGAGGGGAGAGGAGGAGGTGGAGGAAGAGGAGGAGGCATAAATTCTTAGTAGGGGGAAGGGGAGGAGGGGGTGGAAGCATGCCCTTTCTAGTAGGCTCAGGCAAAAGCAAACTGCTGCAGTCTCCCCAGCTTGTTTTTCCTTCTTTCTTCCCATATCTTTTGCTATTTTGACCATACAGCTGACCCTCCATATTCATGGATTCTGTATCAATGGATTCAATGTACCACATTGTTACCATGTTGTACACTCCCCTCCATGATATGATTGGCAATGAACATTATTTAATTGGCATGAAATATAAATTATATGCTGTTAAGGCTGAAAAGCCATGCTGCCTGAATAAATGGAACAGTAAATCAGATGAGACCTCGGGGCCTGGCCAGGTCATAGTCAACAGACCAGTCAGGAAGCTCCAGTGTTAATGAGCTTCCAATAATCCCCTCAACAACTCAACCTTCAAAAACAATAGCACCCAAAACTGCCTCAACAGAACAACTGATTATCTTCAACTTGATTCCTCTTCTCACCAAAATTCTCCTTTCTTACCCTACATGTTCAGTCATTATGGAGCTACCATGATTCCCATCACTGCTTTGCCACCTAATGCTAAAGCCATTGGCCTGTCCCAGACTCCACTGTTTGCTCTGCCAGAGAGCCATTAACACCTTCCCCCTCAGGGCAGAAACAAGGTATTCAAACCCTGGCTCTGAGCCAGTTAACTCATAGTACTTTGGACATAGGTTGTCACTCTGCTGCTCTGATTCTCATTCTTGTACTGTTCTCAGACCCTTAGTCTGAGTCACATTGCTTTGTTTCTTCTCTTCAGGATAGGTAAATATTACCCACTTCTCTCTATCCAGTTTTTCCCTCCTTTACTTCAGTTAGCCTTGTGTGGTTGTGAGACTGCTTGGATGTTGCATATGACTGTGATATTCCCCAATGAAACTTACTTTCACTCTCCAACTGATGTCCTTGCATTAGTACTAGTATAACAAGTGTAAAAGATCCAGTAAATTTACCCTCCTCTTGCAGGCCTCCCTCTGAGCTAATAATTTCCCACCATTCCACAGAGGAACCATCTCATGGGTGGACCACTTTTTGCGGTAACAATGGCTTGAAATATTTTTTTAAAAAAATCCAAAAAGAAAAATTGATTTTGCCATTTTACATAAGGGACATCATTTTACTACACCATTGTACATAACGAGACTTGAGCATCCAGTAGTTTTGGTTTTCATGGGTGGGGGGGGTCTTCAAACCAAACCCTAGAAGATCCTGAGGGCCCATGGTACTCTGGTGCTGCCTGGCAACGCATGTCCCAGTTTTCATCTGTGAAGTGTTGAAATGTATGCAGAAGGCTAGTGTGGCCCTCTCTTTCTGCTTTCTTTCCTCCATCAGGCAAAGACCTTTTTATTTAGACAGGTTTGGGGCCACTAACTGGTTGCTCCTGAAGGATTTTTCATGGCTGTAGGTATGCCGTACTTATTTACTTTTCTTCTTCATTTGTTATGTTTTAAATGCTTTAAAGCTCTTTGGTCCCTGAATCTCGAAGAGTGTGTGTGTGTATGTGTGTGCGCGCGCTTACATTTTGATCTGTATATTAATATGGGAAATATGAATCAGGTCAGTTCATTTAAAAATGCAGACCCAGTGAAATCTTCCAGCATCCAAGAATTGTTTGGGATATTTTTATTTTTCTGGAAGGGACTGTCAGAAAGCAGAGTGGTGTCTTTTATTTGAGGTAATGTACTCACAATCACTTGAACACATGAACACATAAATGCTGTCCCCCATGTGAGGAAATGATCCCTTTAATTTAAGGGTCAGCAACTGTGGAGGGGGTAGAAGTCATCCCCCCCACACCATTCCACCTCAACAGACTGCACTATTGCTCTGCAGAATGCTGGTGTTACATCCCTTTTAGCTGCCAATTTGGCTGGTTTGGGGGCAATTTTTGGAGGGAGGGACATGGGGAACTCTAGGGTGAATGAAAGTAAGGTGCAGCATTTGCATTCCATTTGTGGTGTGTTTGGCCATTATTTAGTGGGAAAAATTACTCCAAAATCTGTGTAAACACTTTTTTAAAAAATAAATAAATGGGGGCATCTAGGAGTTTGGGGGACATTTCAGGGACTACACTTTGGATACGATGATCTGTATGGAGTGTGTAGGCTGGACTTCACCTACTCCTGCTTGACTCCTTTTAATACGAAGCTAAGGGAAAGGGTGAGATGAGCAGTAAGGTGACCAATACACTTTAGTCATCTCTGCTATCGACATATGTGAAAATCTGATATCTTCTGAACTTCAGTATTCTGGCATTTAAGAGAGAGTTCAAATGCCTTGCATAAGGGAACTCGGAATAAATTTTCTAAGCAGACCCATCTTAGTTGACTAACCTGCCTAAATGCCTCTCCCACACAAGAAAGCCTGCTTCTTTACAATTTCCACCAACTGATTCTAATCCTGCCTTCTTAGGTGGCTGAGAACAACTGTTGTCCCACTTTTGCATGGCAGCATTTCATATAGCTCCTATCACATCTCCCTTAATCTTGTCTTCTCCAGATCAAACATATCCAAGCCCTGTAGACGTTCCCCAGAAGACATGTTTTATACATCCCTTACCTTTCCCTTCCAGCTTGATCACTGAATGTATGCCAGCTTTGCATTTTAGTAGCAGCTGCAGAACAGTTCCCAGGTACCTTTACTGAATACCTAAAACAGCTTTTTGGGCACATAGTATATTCATATGCCCTTTTAATGTGCAGATGAGTTTATTATAAACCTTTTATTACCTACAAACTTGCTGAAACACTGCATTGCCAAATAAGTAAGATGACTTTGCTGCACTTTCAGGTAGAGATCAATAGATAATTTCATGAAGCATGGACATTATAAATATGCATCCCATCGAGACATAGTGTTCATTCAGTATAAATGAAAAAAAAAGACTAGGTAAAAAGACTTCCTAATAAGAAATGTCAGCTTGGAAGAAAAAGGGAGCATTTAAGTGACTGCTGTTGTTGACAGTGACTCCTGAAAGGCTAAAAATATTTTGGGCCATTTCCGCACTAGCCTGTTATAGCACGATGATTCCACTTTCAACATCCTCTGGAACCTGGGGTTTGCAGTTTCGCTAGGGGCCAGCTGGCCCCTTCCGAAGCTGCAAACCCCAGGATTCTAGAAGATGTTGAAAGTGGAATCATCGCGCCATAACAGGCTAGTGCGGAAATGGCCCTGTTGTTGGTTTAATTTTTTCCAGTCTGGGGAATGTGTAATACCCAATTGTACTAGGAAATCATGGAACAGGAATAGGCAGGTGTGATGTCTTAGCTATGGCATTAGGACTCAAAAATAATATATAAAAATATGTACATTGGAGAAAATTGCATATGAAAATGTCTATATTAAAAGAAATTGCAGAAAAATATGTACATAACAGAACAATACATCCAGCTCTCCACATTTGCAGGTTTAATTTTCACAGATTTGACTTTTTGCGAGTTTCCCCAACCTCTGCCCCCACACTTCAAGTTATTCTTTGCTGGGGGAACCTTCTCTCTTGGTGGCTATGATCAGACCACATAGCTCTTTAAACACCTGTGCCTGTTCTTCCCCTTTCTCTACCAGCCACTGCCTGGGCAGCAAAGTATGGCTCATAGTCCAATATTTTTCAGCACAACAAACTCTTTCCTGATGTGCCCCCACATCCAAGGAAGGAGATGGGGAAAGAGAGAAAGTATAAGGACACCATGCAATCCCACCCCTTTTCCCTCTCTTTTCCTTGACCTGGTCTGCACCCTGGGTACCAGCTCTCCTCACTATTCCTTGGCCCCTTCCCCCCTCCACACACATTTTGATATTTGTGATTTTTCCACTTTTGAGGGGGTCCTGCATCCCTCACCCTAGCAAATGTGGAGCACTGATTGGCTGTATGAAATTGAATAGTATTTGTCATGCACTTTTTATTTTTTGAATAAAGTAGACTGATATGGAATGAACACATGGGCTGTAATCCCACATCACATGTGGGCCACTTTATCCATGCAATTGCACCTGTTCTGTAATGCTCCATCCATGTAGTTGCACCTGACCATCAGGTTTCTGGCTGTGTAAACCTGCTTGAAAAAGCATGTATCTTTGCTTGCAGCCATTTAGTAGTTGGCGAAGACTGCAGGGCATCCACGAACCACCTGACTACACTTGTATAGCTGTGTAAAATATCAGTTGGCTTCCTCCCAGATCTCCAGTGAATATCCCGGAGATCCCTTCCTCTCTGTCTTTATACTACACCTTTTCCCCAGACTGGTACTCAAGGCCACTTACAAAAGACAGAAGATCACAATAAAAAGACATACATACATACATACATGTATGTATGTTGCCATTAACCCAGCATCAAACAAACAAGATAATTAAAACTGTTTAAAATATTACTTTTAAAAAAGATTACAAACACTACTGTACCATAAAAGCCCTTCTCTTTTTAAGAACCAAAGCAGAGTCAGAATGGAAAGGTCTTCACTTGCTGCCAAAAAAATAGTGAAGAAGGAGCCATCCCAACCTCCCAAGGTAAGGAGTTCTAAAGTCTGGGAGCAGGCACAGAGAAAGCCCTCTTCTGCATTCCCACCAAACATGCCTATGAAGGCTGTGGAACAAAGAGAAGGTTCTCCCCTGAAGATCTTAAGAGCTTGTGCAGGCTCAGAGGGGAAGATACAGTCCTTCAGATAGCCTGGACCTGAGCTGTAAAGAAATTTATAGGTCATAAGCAGCACTTTGAATTGTGCCCAGAAATGGGGTGGCACCAGGTGGGACTGTTGCAACAAGTTCCAGGAAGGAGACAGCTGTTTTCAGATGGTTGCTGCTGGGTCTCCCATAACTTTCCCTAGCCACTGAATGATCATCCTCTCTCCTGGGCTATAAATGGCCAAAAGATTGGAAGGGAACAGCCCTTTGCATGGAAAATGTCTGTATGTTCCTTCTCCCCATTCCCTTGCCTTTTGACTGGGTGTGCTGCCTTCCTTCTCCATGCTTGGGCAAAAGGCAAGAGAATGGGAAGAGAAGAATGGGGAGAAGGCATGTACATGCCTCCTCTGCACACATGGCTGCCCCTTCTCATTCACTTGTCTTTTGCCCAGGCATGTGGAAGGAAGGCAGCACTCCCAGGCAAAAGGCAAGGAAATGGGGAGAGGAGAATGAGGAGAATGCCCATGCATGCCTCTTTCATGCATGAGGCTACTCCTCCCTTTTGCTTGCCTTTTGCCTGAGGGGCAGAGAAGGAAGGCACACACACCCAGGCAAAGACATGAGGGTGCACTCACTCAGGCAGGCGGAGGTTTTTGTTTTGTTTTGTTTTTGCATTTTTCGATTTTCACAAAGGTTCTACACCCCAAACCCTCATGCAAGTCAAAGGGCTACTGTACTATCAAATACTATCCTATTCACAAACTCTCAAATATAATCTATTTCCTTATATGCCTCCTAAGTGTATATTAAGTCTTCAAACAGTCAGATAGCGATCTTATGAATAACAAAAACGATTCATTTTTATTGCTTTAAAAAACTCAAGTTCTTCCTCTAAACCTTTTTTTTTTTTTGCATTTGAGTGTGTTCTTATAAAATGTTAAGCAAATGAAAGTCTCAACCATCTGCTTGACAATATACAATCAGTGCAGCTCTTTTCCATTATGGAGAAGATCATGTTGAATATGTCCGGTAGCAGTTCTTAAAGACAAGGAGACTTTTAGAAGTGACACCCTAGATAGGGTTAAACACAGTGGGGTTCAAGGAAATACTTTGAATAAATTTGTATTCAAAGTTCTCATCTTGAACGAGTGAATCTGCCAATTTCACTTGCTCTAACATGCAAAACTATGGGTCTCAGGTGTTTTTTTTTAATTTATGACCAAACCCACTGGTTATGGGATATTTTTACCAGACAAATATATATACAATTATTTCCTATTGTATTTTGGCTTCATTGTTTAGGGTAGGGTGAAAAATCTTGCAACATCTATGTTATGCCAGATCGCAGCTTCTTGAGATTTTTCACCATTGTCTGATGGGACTTGCAGTCCAGCAACATCTGGAGGATTATGTGATTCCTCCATGATAAGCTGATCCTGACAAACTGAAGTTAACATTTAACCCTTATTTGTCTAACTGGGAATTGCCCACTGTTCTTCTTTTAGATCAGCTGAGCCATCCCTCTTGCATGCACCATTGTCACTTGGAGGATGTGGCTTGCGACGATGCATGGAAGGACTTTATTTTTTTGTGGCGGCACCCCATATGTGACATTTGCTGTATGGTACTAGGTGGATTATCTTTTGTTTTAGTTATGCAACTTTATCTAATAGTAGACATTTCTTTTTTTGACAGGGCTTTCAATTTTCTTTTCACTGGACTTTATGCACTGATACATATTGTTCTTCATCTTTGTGCTCTTTGATGCTATTTTTAATCTGGCGATTGTGTTTTTAATGATGGATCATGGTTATTTTTATTTCTGTTCATTTTTAAGCTGGTTGGTGTGATTCCTTTTGCGTGGAAAAAAAGCAACACACAAAGAAAGAGAGAGAGAAACTCAAATGAAATTGCAAAGTGAAGTTGAGGTGTCTCTCACTGGAAAACCTAGTGGGGAATTCTGCACTGAAATTACTAGGTGACCTCTCTCCAAGGAGTTCTGCATATTGCCAAGCTATCATCAAATTTCAACAAAAGCAAAAGAAAAATAAATGAATCCAAGATGGAGTTCTCTCTGTGTAATGGTGATCAATTCATAACACAGGGCTTGGATTGGATTCTCTCAGAAATAAACCGAGCAATTTCTCTCAAACTCAAGAAAACTGAGGCTGAAAATGGGAAGAGGAAGCCTAAGGCTATTTAAGAAACAGTTTGAATTAATTAATTAACCCTGACTACAAATTAAGGAGTGGAATTTCACTATGCCCTCCAGTGTTAATGTGACAAAATCCCATGGCGCCTGGAGCTTTAATGAATGGCTTGGAGATTTTGTGGAAAACATTTATCAACCATGAGTGGCTGTTCTGCTTCCACGTAATTTATTTGCACCAAAGTTTTAAATAGCATAGCATTGGGATATTTGAAAGTTTTGTTAGACATTATGTCTTATAATGTAAGACATTATGTCTTATAATGGCATTTACACCATATGTGGATAGGAATCAATGTTAGATGAGGACTTGATTACATAAAAGTTGCTAGGACAAATTGTATGTACAGTGAAAGAGAACGACATCCAAGACTTCTCTCCAGGGGAAACTCCAGATGATATGAGGAGAAACAAAACAGTTTTGATAAAAAAAATGCAGACATCTTCAGGTGGGTTCTGCACAGCTCTACCAACTACTTGTGTACAAACATGTGTGATACAGATGTGTGTTGCTGTTGGGTATCTTCAAGTCATTTCCGACTTGTGGTGACCCTAAGACAAACCTGTCATGGGGTGGTCTTTCAAAGGTCTTGAAAAGGTTACATTACTGCATGTTGAACATTCAGAGCTAAACTCTTCAGCCTGTCTCTAAACGCTCTAGAGATAAAATGAGTTCTTAGCTAAAAGTGTGTAGAATTAATTACACTCATTGTCCCCTCTTCATTTCTAAGCCATGAGAGAAGATGAAGGTCTTCTATATTGTGGCTGCTCTGTTTAAAATTTACACAGTTGCTGGATCAATGTGGTTGCCACCAAGAGCATGAAGCAGCCCAGTGTACCTGGAAAAGTTAGGACCTTGAAGGAGGGAGTAATTCCATTGTGACTTCTACCCTCCTGACAAATGGGACAATGCGATACTTTTCTTCTGCTTGAAGCCATCACCTATCAATCATTAATTAACATTATCTTCAGTAAAATATTTTTTTGGGCTATTTGCAGATCCACTTGGTGAATCCTCAATGCATCATAGAGTTGGAAGATACCACCGGGGCCATCCAGCCCAACCCCCTGCCATGCAAGAACCCACATTAAAGCACTCCCAACAGATGGCCATCGAGCCTCTGCTTAAAAACCTCCAAAGAAGGAGACTTCACCACACTCCAAGGTAGCATATTCCACTGCTGCACAGTTCTGATCTTCAGAAAGTTCTTCCTGATTTTTAAGTGGAATCTCTTTTCCTGCAGCTTGAATCCATTGATCCTTGTCCTAGTCTCTGGAGCAGTGGAAAACAAGCCCGCTCCCTCATCGACATGACATCCCTTTAAATATTTAAACATGGTCCTCTTAACTTTCTCTTCTATAGGCTAAACATACCCAGCTCCCTAAGCTGCTCTTTACAGGGCACAGCTTCCAGACCCTTCCCCATTTTGGTTGCCCTCCTCTGGACATGTTCCAGCTTGTCAATATCCTTCTTGAACTGAGGTGCCCAGAAATGAACACAGTGTTCCAGATGAGGTCTAACCGAAGCAGAATAGAGTGGTAGCATTACCTCCCTCAATCTAGACCAATGGTTCTCAACCTGTGGGTCCCCAGATGTTTGTGCACTTCAGCTCCCAGAAGCCCTGAGCATTGATTATAGTGGCTGGGGCTTCTGGGAGCTGAAGTCCATGAACATCTGGGGACCCACAGGTTGAGAACCACTGATCTAGACACTATACTTCTATTGATGCAACCAAGAATCGCATTGGCTTTCTTGACTGCTGCATCACACTGCTGTTTCATATTCAGGCTGAGAGGTCCACTAAGACTCCTAGATCCCTTTCACACATCCTGTTATCCAGCCACATATTCCCCAGACTATATTTGTGCATTTCATTTTTTCTGGCGAAGTGTAGGAATCGGGCTCCTGAGTCATAGAATATCAAATTGGAAGGCATCGTAAGGGCTACCTAGTTCCACTTACCTAGTTGCCATGTAGGAACACACAACTAAAACACTCCCAAAAGATGGCTGTTCAATCTCTGCTTAAAGACCTCCAAAGAAGTGGAATCCACCACCTTTTGAGGCAGTTTAATCCATTGCTGAATGAGTATGACAGTGAAGGTGTTCTTCCTAATATTTAGGTGGATTCTCCTTTGTTGTAATCTCTACACTGGCATGGAGCCCAGAGGCTGAAGAGTGCTACCATTCTTAGGCTCAGCATCTGGTCTCTTGGGCTTAGGAATGTCTGGCTCTCCATTGATGTATGGGAATGTTGTCTCCTCTGCTGGCACCCCTCTTCTTCAGCTTCTGAGTCTGTGTCCAAGCATCTGCTGGACTCTTGAGTCATGGTATTTTGCTGATTTTCTGAATCTAGCAGCCTTTCAACTTTTCAAGCATGTTGCTCACTTACTTTGTTCATTTTCTGATGAGTCTGTTAAGCCTTACTTTTCCCTTTGTCTTTTTAAAACAAGAGTTAGAATTCTATTTTCTTTCCGGTTTCAAGGGAGTCCTGTAGAAGGAAGATAAAACACTCGCCAAGTTGACATGCTTCAAATGAGGATGCTGTTATGACTAATGGTCCTAAAGAAAATAACAGCAAACAAGCACAATCCCAAGCATTAGAGAGCAGAATTTGCAAGATGCAGCCCGGAGGCAAATTTTGCTTTTGCTTTTTCAAGGATTTGTACAATTAACAACAACACACACACACAGACATCTTGTGATTCATCCCAAAAATGGTTGTCATTTTTAAAAAATCTCTGCTGAAATGTCTGGTGCATATTTATAGCATCCTTCAAGAAGTGAAAGAAAAGACGCCACAAGGCAAGGGGATGGAGGAGAGAAGATACTGAACTAACAAGAAACTGTGTGTACAGATCACGGCAGTCAACATTATCCACAGAAAGAATAGCTACTACCAGAGAACAAAACTACACAGATAATATAACATAACTTGTCTGGAAATTTTATACAAAGCCAAGTTGCTGGTTCACATTGATCACATTTTCTAGTCACCCACCACATACATCTTCACTCTGTGTGCTGTATTCTTTTCCTAATTTTGTGGAATTTGCCCCATCTCTCTTTTAATATAGCTGGATTCTGCGAAAAGCTGTCCACCTCAAATTCAAGAGCTGTTTCTTAGTCACTTCTTGCCAACTCAGATCTCATCAGTGTGTATGTGAATTTGGGATTTTTTGCCCCAAGATGCACAGTCTTGGAACCACCACTATCACCAGCAGATGTTGTCTATGTGTTTGATTTTAGACCCACCTTTAAAATAATGTGCTGGGTTCTTCTTTTACATTTGAAAACTTTTTTTTTAAAGAAGCAAACTTGTGTTTATTGAATATCATTTGCCAATTTAATGCCCATTCTTCAGGTTGAAAAGATCCCTCTGGAGATCTACTTGGATACCCGCCCTGATCTTCTTCAGTTAAAACAGCAGAAAAGAATTCATCTAACATCTAGATATTTCCTTATCCTTCCTAAATACTTTTTTTTTTTTGCCGTGAAAGAGAGCAAATGCATCCCTAACTAAATTCCTGCCTGCTCCTGATGAATTCAAATAATCCTGTATTGTTGTTGATACTAACAGCGATGCCTTCCTTTGATGCATCTCTGAATGTCTGCTTTCATTACCTTTGTACAAATTTGTGTTCCCTTTGGTTCTCCTTGGTGGGTCAACACTTGCAGTTTTCTTTTTAAAAGACTTCTTTTTTCTGTTATTGCTTCCTTCATGCTTGTTAGATGTGCTGGTGACCACCTGGAATTTACGACAGTAGATGAGAGCATATATCATGCTTGCATATTGTAACCACATAATCATTTGGTAATTGTCCTACACCACTGTTCTGATTCATTCTGAGGCTGTGCAACCAAAAGTGTATCTGTCAAAATGTTTGTCTGTTGTCCCACTGGGCAATGGGGAATTCACAATGATTGTCTCCATTGAAGCCAGTGAATCAAATGGTACGTTGGAGGCAGTCACAAATAGTTATGTACCACCTAAGAATGCACAACTGCATGTGAAATTGTTACACCTGAGGAACTCTACTTATGTGACTGTGAACCGAATAAAGCCATTATCTAATGGCCAAAAAAAGTAAAACATCAGAAAAAAGGAGACTAGGCCCCACATGTTTATGGATGATCCAAGTTTATTCTTTAAAAACCCCAATGCATTTCAGCCTGTTTGTAAATTAATTGGCCTTCTTCAGGGGCATAAATCCAATCCAACCTACCACAGAAATTTCTAGAGTTGCTGCACTCTCTTTATGAGAAGTTTTTTTTTATTGCATATCAGTCAAGAGAGTGCAGCAGCAATGCCAGAAATTTCTGTTGTAGATTGGATTTGTGCCCCTGAAGAAGGCCAGTTAATTTATAAAAACAGGCTGAAACACATTTGGCTTTTTAAAGAATAAACTTGGACCATCCATAAGCATGTAAAGCCTAGTTCTTACATGTGCTTTCCAGTACTTATTCCTGCTCCAAAAAAGTAATGCTACATATGTAAAGTAACTTACCTGTGCATATGATACCAAAGGAATTCTACCCACTATTGTCTAATCACTGGCATACATGTTTAGCAGAGCTTCTACAGCTTTATATAGTCTGCATGCATTTTGACCTGTAGTCAGTTTCATGACCAGCTGTTCTAGGATGCATCATTTAGAATATCTAGAAATGCTCCCTTTTTGTAGAGGAAAGAACAAAAAACACGCATTTCTCCATTCAGTACAATAATGGATAAAATCGGTCATTGCAGTTACCATGCCATATACTCCCAGTCTGTGGGATGTGCTATTTTTGTAACTGGACATATTTTATGGCTGGAGCACATGTTTGATAGTGTGCTGGCTGTAAGCATATGCCACATTAAGATAACCTCAGACATGATCAGGTCACAAGTTCAGAGGACTAGGCAGGAAAGCCTAATGCTGATGGGCTTGGGATAATCCTCTCAAAAGCTGCAAATTGCCAGCGTTCCTGAAAAATATAACAGGTAAAACTGCCCAGGTGAAGCAATCAGGGACCCTTACTGTGAGCATATCCTACAGAGACCTTCCCCATTTCCCACTACTTGACCAAACATTAAGGGATCGTGTTGGGTAGCCCTCCATATTTTAGTTATGGGACATGTAGTAGGAGTTAAGTAGCAGCTTGCTTGTAACAAGGTATGAGAATCAGAGACCACTAGATAAACAAAGCTAGGAATGTAGAGATAAGCACTACCAGGCTAAACCAGAACTCCAAGGTCTCTTGCGGACGAGATGAGAAACTCTTTACCTTTTATATTTTGAATTTTGCTAATTACCTGCAGTTCACTCACTGAAGTCCCGTACTATGTATCATGTTCCTAATAAATAGTATTTATGCACTGTTATATTTGTATGTGTAAATTCAGATTGTCAGGACTCCCATCAATGTTTTGTTACTTAAAGTTAAGACAATCAGTCTATTCTGGACTCCTTTGTCAACCCTGTGGAAAAACCATTACCACTTTGTCCATGCACCCTCATTCAGGGCAAGAAATAGGATATTTAAACCCTAAGTCCAACCCCAGTAAATTGCAGTACTTGGATTTAATATGCAGTGCCTTGATCTCTGTTTGTTCTTGCTATCCTCAGATGCTCTATTTGAGCCACTTCCCTTCTGCTTCAGGATTGGTAACTATCACCCTCGCCAGCCAGTCTTTCTAGCCAACCTTTCTTGCATCACTTTCCAATAGCCTTGTATGGTTCTTGAGACTGTCTGATTTCCTGCATGCTTGTTAATTCCCAATAAAATACTCTGTTTAACTGGAGTCCTCTCCACAGGGAGTGCTGGTATATGCAGGTAGAAATATCCTGCTATTATCCTTCTCTTGGAGGCCTCTTTTGAGCTATAATTCCCCAAATTCTAAGGAGACACTGGCATCGTGAGTGGACTCCAAGGTCCACTAGCTTTTAGGGTAATGTTACTATAGCATTGTCCTCTTTCAATACCTGCCTGATTTCATTCTCCATATCAAGAGTATCCTGAATATTTTAGTCAGGGGGGTATAGCTTTTAGGGCTGACAGCTGTTCTGTGAAGGTGTGAGCCCCCTTTAAGTTTCCAGCATGTTTGACACTCTAGTAGTCAAGTTTCTTTTGGATACAAAATGGTTCCCTGCCCTAGTGTTGGAATTATAATTCTCCAGGGCTAAATATGATAAGGAGCACACATAGGGCAGCTCCAATAACTCATCCTGACATTATGAGATGGGAGGGAACTCAGTAGAGCTGAATCAGTTAAACATATCCAACTACATGCATATGTAGCATGTACAAGCCTGCTAGAAATAGTGTCCACAGTCAGAACCATTAAAGCACACACCTAGTTAATGTGCCAGGGTTATGTGTAACAATATATTTACAAAAAGCGAACATAAACCAAGGGAATTGTTTTTTACAAAATCAACATTTTGAACCAAATAGAAAATATTAACAAAAAATGTACAGAGGTTTCAACTGAATGTCCATGAAAACCTTATTTAGACCTTTTCACTCAGTGTGGGAAGGGGCAAAGAAGCCAGGGTTATCATCTGTGGCTATCTGTGTATTCTAGTTCTCTAGTCTAATTCTGCACCTGAAATAATAACTGAGAGTCTTCAACAAACTGACAAGAAATCAAGGAACTGGAGTAACAACCTCAGGAATGGAAACAAGTTGTTTTCATTCTTTATTGGGATCAGGAAAAAGAGCAAGGCTGTCAGGAGCTTGGGCATGGTTGCGCCCATGGGCGTCCCCGAGGCCACCACAGAGGCTGCCTCCGATGAGGAGGAGGGGGTCCGGGAGCTGCGGAGGCCGCTGCTGCCGACAGGGATTGCCTGGACACTGCGGAGGCAGCCGGTGGCGGTGGGGATTGCCCGGATGCTGCGGAGACCACTGCCGCCGGTGCCGGGGACCACCCCAATGCTGTGGAGGCTGCTGCCGCCGCCAGAGATTGTCCGGGCGCTGCGGAGGCCGCCAGCCCGGCTTCCATGCCGGTGGGCGTGGTGGGCGGTGATTCGCCGGGGGAGGCGGGTCCTGGGCCTGATCCCAGGGCTCCGCCCACCCACGGCACCGACCCCGAGGGGGTTGAGGCCTCCGCTCTGCTGCCCACTTTCCGGCAGCGGCGGCAGTACAAGGAAGCAAGCCGCCGGTCCTGGTGGTTGCATGAAAAACACCTGCGGGCTGAGAGCTCTCAGCTGTAAATGCAGCTGGGAGCCCTCAGCCACGTGCTCGAGCCGGATTGGCCGCTGTCGGCCCAGGGGGACTATTTAGGGCAGGCGCTGGACTGGGAAGGGCACGGAGCAACAACCGTTGGCCTACTGTGCGTCTGTCGCCCATGCCCAGTTCCAGCCCAGCCTGTGTCTGTGACCAGCCGCTCGGCCAGCCCAGGACCACCCCTCCTGCGTTTTGGTGACGTAACCTCTTTGAGTTTCGGGTGAGGTAACCCTCCATTATTCCCCGTTGGAGCCTGCTGTTAAGGCGTATTTTCAGTTATGGACAGTTTGTTTGCTGTGAACCTCTGTGTGCAGACAGCAATAAACGCTGCCTCCCCTCAATCCCTCTCTGGCCTCTGCTTGACCCCCGGCTGCTGCTGACAAAGGCCAACCGTGTCTTCTGAGGCATGCAGTTCCAGAACTTAAGAGCCATTGCCCATTCAATCACCAGCTTGACATCAGTCAGTGGTGGATCTAAACTAAACACTTCCTGAAGATCTCAATGAGCGGACAATCTTCTAAGGAAGGTTTCATGGTTAGCTGTACCAGAATCCTTGCTCAAATGGCATATCTGCAGGAGGACTCCAATATGCATAGAGGTCATAGGGAAAAATGGGCTGGCTCTATTCCCCAGTGTCTCCAGTCTCACGACTCTAGCCCCCAACAGCCTTTGAAAACCAGCTTTTCTTTTCTTTTCCTTCCTTCCTTCCTTCCTCTTTTTTTTTTTTTTTTTGTGGCTTCTAGGACTTCATGGGAGGAGGAGACAGATGTTCCTTGACATCTACCAGCATTATGTTGGATTTGTCTCTCAGAGTACATTTGGTGCAGGAATCAGATTCATCTTTTCTTCAAGTCACTTCTAGGTAATTTTGCTTGAGCTGCTTCTGCCCTGCCTTTATTCCTTGGCTTTAGAATATGAAACCCCTCACCAGCCAGTACCTTACAGCTCCTTCAGAGTAATTACTCTGGAGGTAAATTTGAGGGTGAAGTGGCATTTTTCTTCTTTTGGAGGCTGCACAGAAACAGTGCGAACTTAATCGCTGTTGAGCAGAGTCCTACTTAATAGGTCAGAGTTAAGCCATCAACTTCCAAGTGCAGGCAAACTACCAGTCCATTAGATGGGCATTTCTCTCTTGTTTGTGGCCTAACAGAAGCAGCATCTTTACTACATCTTTTTTAAAAATAACTTTTTTGGGGTAGAGAAGACTAGAAGAAGGTGTTATCACCGTGTACTGGCCTGGCCTTTGGTAAACCAAAGATATCATTTTGACATCATAATTCAGCCCTGTTCTGCCACCCTCAGCCATGTGTTTGCAAGGCTTCCGAACAAGCACTGAGCTAGGTATGGCTATTTATGCTGAATCATTCTTGTTTACAATAAGGCACGCCAGAAACTGCCAGATATGCTTCAGGAGACCTCCCCAGGCAAACACCTCCATTAGCGATGCACGCTATGACAAAAGACCCTCAGCCCCAAGCGGGCACCCTGGCAAGCTAAGTGCTCAACTGCCAACCTAGCTGCATCTGCATAACAGCTATACCATTGTCAATTCGGACCTTAGCTCAATCATGCAAATTCTGACCTTTCGGAGACATTGTCTCAAGCCCAAAACTCATTGTTTTCGCCCAAGACCAGGCTAGCCCACAGTCATTTCTCCTCTAATAAAAACCCCCAGTCCTGAGAGGTCCTCGGATCTCTTGCTGGACTTGTGTTCGGACTGCTCGGATCATCATCCTGCCTTGCTGCCGCTTCGTTCTGCGAGCTCCCCTCGGCCGCCGCGCTGAGCCCTCCTGCCCTCCATTGGACTTTCCAGGACTGCAAGATAGGTGACATATCACCCATTCCCCTAAATCTCCATTTCCCATTTCTAGTTAGCTGTGTGATAGTGTTTTCTTAATAATTGTTTAATAAATATTGTTGCTAGTTTAAACCTGTCTGGCTAACTCACTGACCTGAACCTGTATACATAGGGTAAAGGACTCCCACTAAGTTTCCCTGCCTCTCGCTAGCTAAGAGAGTGCTCCAGCTAATTTCCCCATCTTTGCTTGGTTTGGTTTGTTGTTTGGGCACCCCTCCCAGGACCCCCAATTCACAGGATAACAAAAGTTTGTAAAATCAGAACTACATTGTTTAAAATACTGTCATTGACTGCATTGCTTTATGGTTTTTACACTCTAACATTAAAGAGGTTTCCAAGGAATGTTGGGGGAAAGAAGAAAAATTGAAGAAAGAAAAATTGAATTGAAGAAGAAAAATTGAAAGGGCTAGGTTTCATTTGCTGATGCGCTGCACTTTTGATCTGACATCTCCAGTTGTCCCAGTAATATTGTGTTCTGCGATGTCAGTCGGGTAATGAAACATGATGGAAGCAGTCAGACATGGTAGTGAAAGAGGAGGCTGCCAAATGAAACAAGGCAGGCTTCTTCAAAGTGGGGGGCATGGTAAAAGGTAGGCTTTTTAAAGGTAGCATTCAGGAGGTAAAGGTAGCACCACAGAGCAGGAAGGATATTGACAAGCTGGGATGTGTCCAGAGGAGAAGGATGAAAATGATAGAAGGCCTGGAAATCGTGCCCTATGAGGAGCAGCTTAGGGAGCTGAGTATGTTTAGCCTGGAGAAGAGATGGTTATGAGGTGATATGATAGCCTTGTTAAAAATATTTGAAGGGATGTCACATGAAAGATGAAGCAAGCTTGTTTTCTGCTGCTCCAGAGACTAGGACACAGAGCAATGGCTTCAAACTTCAGGAAAACAGATTCCTTCTAAACATTAGAAAGAATTTTCTGATGCTTAAGAACACTTCAACAATGGAACACACTGCCTCGGAGTGTGATGGAATCTCTTTCTTTGGAGTTTTTAAACAGAGGCTGGACGGCCATCTGTCGGCAGTGCTTTGATTCTGTATTCCTTCATGGCAGGGGTTTAGGCTCAGTGGCCCCTGTGGTCTCTTCATACTCTGATTCTATGAAATTTTTCACATTTTGTGACTGTTTGTAAAAAAAAAAAATCATTTGTACAAAACCCATAACCTTGCAAAAGACACCATGCAAGATATAGCATTTTCTATGCAAAGGCTTCATTTTTTTTTACAATTTTTTTTTTTATAAGAAGTCCAAAAATGTGAAAAACCTCAGGACAGTTGAACATTTACTTGTTGGATTTCTTTCCCCCAAGAGTGGAGACAACCTTTGTCATACTACACTGGGCTTGAGGGGGGTTTCTCTTTTTTAAAAGATTTTTTGCACAATAAACAACAGCAGATTATACACTACTTTCAGAAAGCAAGGGATTTGGGGCAAATAATCATAACCATATATTGCAAACCTCCCTTCCTAAAAAAAAGAAAATGCACAAAACCTTTTGTAAGCTTTCCCACTGTGGAACATTTTTCAAATTATCAATTCTTGCACACAAGAACTAAATAAGTGAAGATTTAGATCCCTTGAAGCAGGACTTAGGGGTATGAAGGGTGAAAGGTATCTTAGAAATGTGTGGATTTTTGCAAGCTTGCCTTCAGCCTTGTTCCTATTCACTCAAGCATATTCTTGAAATTCAAGGGACTACTGCCAAAAGGGACTTGCAGCAGAGTGAGGCAACTACTGTGTACTTTCAACATTCTATGGAATCCTGAGGTTTGCAGTTTAGGAAGGGGCCTGAAAGGCCAAGTGCGGTAGTAAGTGTCAGTAGCAAATGTGGGAAACAGCTGCAAGGTGTTGGAAGAGAGAGCTGTGTGTCATGTAGACTCTTCTAAGCTGGTCTGCTGCCTGCAGTTGTAGAGGAAGATGCTTTCCCATAAGGACTACTGAAGAAAGATTTCTTTTGTCTCAACAACCTAACTTAAGTAGAGTACTTTCTTCTGTTTCATTTGTTAAAGAACTGGAAGTTGGAAACTGTTGTTAATCTGTCACAATTCATGAGAGATCTCCTAGTAGACTTTGATCAACCTTTGACCATACACATGATCTACAGTAGGAGTCTCTGTTACCCCAAATGCAAGTGACTCAGGGTTCCACCCATGATGCCAGTATCTCTGTGTGACAATGGGGAATTAATTAGCTCAATTAGGAGGCCTGTGCCAGGGGGTAACTTAACGAGATCTACCACACATGTTTACAGGGTCACACTGGAGACAACCAGCCAGAAATTCAAAAATTTAAACTAAAAATGTGCTTTATTGAAGGGAATTCACTCACGCATGTACACGAGGTACAAACAGTCACACATTCACACAAAAGCTAACTGAAGGATAAAGGGAGGAAAAAATATGGATAGCAAGGCTGAGGATTTGGGGTTATAATTAGCAGTCCAGAAGAATAGTGAAGAAGCAGAAATGTGGCTTAGATTTGTGTCCAAGGGCACAGCAAACTGGAATTCAGAGTGACATAATGGTGTCCAGCATTTCAGGTACTGCATCAAGTTGCTCAAAACAGAGGGTTTTTATACTCTATTTCCCTCCCTGAAAGAGTGTGAGTTAATTGCTTTCTGACAGAGTAAACAAAGGGGGTCTAGAATGGACTGATTGTTTCAATGTCTTGGTTGGGTAACGTTACTGGGGAAGGTTTGAGTAGAAAATGCACACAGCAGGAGTGTTCACCTACCACATCTGGGCTTGACTATTGTTTTCTGAGGTTGGATAGTTGAGAGGATTAGCTTACAGCCATTAAGCCAGGCATTCCTGGCTAATTCTCAGTGAACTTATGACCTGGCCATGTTGAGGTCACCTCTGACCTACTTTTGCACATCTTCCCAGTCAGCATTTCTTCTACACATGGCCTTTTAGCCATAAGTGTATATAATTTAATTTCATGCCAATTAGTTTTTGCCAATTAGACCATATCAAAGCATGGGGGTGTACAGCTGCTAACATCCCAAGGTAAACAACACAGACATGGAATGTGGAGTATGGTCTGAATCCATTTGTTAATATTAACAAAAGTAGACTCATTGACCACCTAGGATTTACCAAGGTGTTGACTCACCATTCAACAATTGGCTCAGTGAGTCTACTCATGTTGAGGAACTACTGACAGGATTGAGGCCTAGGGTAGCATTTTGCATTTTGTCACTAAACATTTCTTGAAACTTTGCCACTTATCCATGTGTAAGAAGCATATGATAGGAAGAATTGCAGCTTTCCGGCTGAGCTCTATTTGTGGACTGTTCTAGATGCAAAGCTTGCTTATCTGTTGCAGTGTATTCACTTCTGCATCTTCCCGGGCTTTACAAATGTCTACAGATAGGTTGATTTTTTTCAGAGCTTAATACTACTTTCATTGTGTTGCATTCCAGCTAGGCATCAGGAAAAAACAATCTCTACCCATCTTGTGGATACAGCTGAAAAGAAATTAATGCCTCCACAATAACGAAGCAGTTTCCAAAACACTGCTTTTGTTATGCACTGTCTTCATATTTTTCTGCTTGACGTTTCCTTAAATGTGTGTGTGGTAAAGATTTCCCTGCCTTGCATTCTGAGCAACAAAATCCCCTCAGAACAAATGTGCATGATCTATTCTTTGTCTTTTGGTAGTAGGGACTGTAGGATGGAATTGCATCTTGAGACTGTAGCATTAGTCAAATACACCTTTAGGCTTTTGAAAGAGATGTGTACATACTATCACAGCTGTTTGTTGGGCTGTTGTGTTTATTCTAATTGCCTCACATTTACTTTGATTGCTGAAACAAAACATGTGTCTTACAGTGGAAAAAAATGAAGCTTTTCAGGATTGTGTGTGTTTGGATGTCTAGATAAATAGAAAGACAAATAGGACAGATGTAATTAAAATACATACACCCTATGTAATGAATTAGAGATGGAAAACTTCATAGTGACTAGGGGCTAAATTAAGAGCCCAGAATTTACCCTGAGCCTCACCAGATCAAGAAATCAGCCTTCTCTCCAAAAAAGGGAGGAGGGAAGGTTAAAATAGTTACTAGATAACAATAGATATCTAATATTGGTACTGATTTTGGTTTTGATGACCACATTGATTGGTCTTTCTCTTTTCCCTATTGCCCTCCACTTTGCATCATTAGATTTTCCAATGAGGTGTGTCAGCTCATGATATGTCCAAAGTATGACAGCCTCAGTTTAATCATCTTGACCTCCAGGGAGACTTTGGGCCAAGCGGTCTTTATACGCTGTTGGAATGACAATGACAAGATAAAATAAAATAGATTTATCTATTGAGAAACATTAGTTAAACTTTGTCATTCTGCTTGCATAGGACTATTAAGCAAAGGCATTCAAATAAAAATAATTAAAAATGTACTATGAAATTAAAACTGGGGGGGGATGGGGAGTATAGCCTTCTGAAGTATGGCAGGGTGTGTGTTGTCCAAATCTTGAGAAACTGTCCATCCTTGAATCCTGGGAAGCCTGATTCTTTTGCTTTTTGCTGTTCATAAAAAAAACAAAAAAACAAAACCATTCTGTATCAAAGTATTATCTATCTGTCCAAGAACTACCTAAACCAGCTGTTCCCATACCAAAGCCTTCCCAGTTGGATCACATCAAGCGCCTGATGTTTCTCTCCTCAGTCTATGCTCTGCTATTCTTGCATTCCATAAGCTAATTTATTTTTTCTTAATTTTTGATGTCAATAGCGTATTGAACCACTATGTACCCATAATACAATCCCTAGAAAAGATGACAATTCATTTCTTTCTTTGCCTCATTTATATCTTGCCTTTCTCCCAGTTCAGGATACAAACTGGCATATAAAAGTTAAAACATAATTAAGCCGGATTTCTATTTTTTTTTAAAAAAAATGCAAGTTAAAAGCAGTTTTTAAAAGACATGTAAAACATAATAAAATAAGTAACACAACAGCCCCTATTAAAAGCTCCATCTGCCACAACATGCTAGAAGCCATATGCCTTTTTAGATAGAACAGTCTTCATCTGTCTGCAGAAAGACAGCAGGAGGCGGGTCAACCAGATCCTCCAAAGAAGGGAATTCCACAGCTTGGGAGCAGCCACTGAGAAGACTCTCTTGTGTCCTCATCAGTTGTGCCTGTGACGGAGGTAGGACCATGCAAAAGCGCATCCCTGCAGATCTTAGAGTTTGGGCAGGAGAGATATGTTTTTTCAAATAGTCTGGATGCATGCTGTGTATGGCTTTAAAGGTCACAGTCAACACTTCAGATTTGGCCTGGAAAGAGATCTCAATCTGCTTGTCTCCAAGCATATTAGTTATTATACATAATCTGCTGTCCAAAAGCATAACTAATCCAGCATTTTGTTCCCAAAAAAGCCAGTCAGATCCTTAGGGAGGCTCACATGGCTGCCACTACCTTTTCTTTCTTCTTTTTTTTTTTCTAATGGGTGCCTCATCTTTAAGAGCTTTATGACAGTCATCTACAACATGACCATCTCCATACTGATACTAGCTGTACCTACTGAATTTGGCCAATGAATATGGTGGAGACTTTAATCTGGTTAGATTTTGAGAACTTGCCAAAATCCAGAGAACGCTTCACAGCCAGAATGGAAAGGATTTGGGATATAAAAAAATTAGAAAGGAGCCAAAACTGATAGCTTTATTATATGTTAGGAAAAGCTATACAATCCATCACAAATGGCATTTGGAGGAGAAATTAATTACCTTCCTTGTTTATTTGCACCAATTAATCCCTGTAATCATTCTATTCATATTATGTTATGGTAGAAGAGAAGGGCTGGTAGTTGGGCCCTTCCTGGTACTCAGCAAACATAATGCTGTGCTATTATTTCACTGCACTTGATTTTAAGTTATATAGTGTAAAGAAATGATAAAAGGAAAAGCTTAATGAGTCACTCAACCAGCTTAAATAACAAGACGATTATGCTGCCTAACTCCACATTATTATGAAAGGTCATTCAGAGCATATGAAATCATGAACTGTGGCAACTTTTACGTTATCTTCTTGCTGAAACAGTTGGAGCAAGTGTTCTGTTATTTTTAAGTTAATCTGCTTTAATTATGGTTTAATTAGTTGCATTAGCACAAATCAATGAAAAATACTTGGGCCAACAGTGACATTTATTAGGTAGTATATTAATTGGTTAAAGCTGGTTGTGAATAAATGCTCAACCCTCCTAAGTTGAGATTCAGGGCTCTGGTTTACTTGTGACTTCCATTTGTGCCCTTAAGGGGGTGTGGATTCCACTGGGGTTGACTCTCTTCTACCACAAATAAAGCTGTATGCATTTGAGGAGACAACATATCATTTTCTGACTAGCTCATGCTCTTTAACTGTCCCTATTTGGCAAGAAGAGTCCCAGTTATTCCTC